>CM017764.1:31323573-31525118 GCA_008009225.1 Acer yangbiense
AGGTTTGCATTCCAAAGAAAAAGGGAGACCACCACGCTCTAGGTGATTCACGTCGTCTAGGATTGCAGATCTTGCGGATTACCATCGACGTAGTCAATCGGATCACGCGACAAACGGATGTCTTTTTGGTTTGATTATTATATGTGTTAATTAATTAAGGGTTAAGTTCATAAAAGAAAAATTTTAAAACATACTAAACTACTTAGTCCTCGCTTCCGCTGCATGTACTGACTTGTATGTTTTCCCAATACAGGAATCTTCTTATTCTATCTTTTTTAGAGTTCAATTTTACCTCTTTAGTGGAATGATTAAATTAATGGATCGGACCTAAGTGAATCATTTGTTGATTGTGATTAGTTTATGTCTATTGAAGCTTAAATTTAGATAGCCCGCCAAGATCTCCAATCCACACGGACTTGCATGGATCACTTGATATATTCTACCGGACCAATTTATGGGTCCATCTAGAATTGCATTTAATATATTAAGAATATAATTTGCACATTATTTGTTTAATGGGCTGATCAATTATATTAATATATTAATGAAAGGCATGTGGGCTTGTTTCTTTTAGTAAGAATGGGTCTGGTTCACATGTGGGCTTTTTATTTAAAGTCCAATGGATTAAATAAAATAAGGAAATAATATTTTGCCCTTATATTCTATGTGGGGCGGCAAGGCTATGTATATAGTCAAAAATATTATTTTAGTTTATTGTTTGATTAAATGAGAATTAATTAATTTATTAATTAATTATTTAGTTAAGAAACAAAATCTTTTTCTGATTAGAAAATATGTTTCCTAGAGTTATACTATATGTATACTAAAAGTAAAAGACTTGTTTGGTAAGAAAATAAATAATTAAGTTTATTTATTTAATCAAATAAGAAGTCTTTTTTATTAAGTCAATAAAAGAATAAATTACTTATGAGTTAAATTAGGGTTAGGATTCTAAAGTTGATGGAAATTAGGGCAAAGCACAAATCCATTTTGGAAGAGGATTTTCAGCCAACCCTATTTGTATCACAAGTAGGATTCGGCCAACCCTAAAGAAATCAGAGAAGAAATTTCGGCCACCTATATAGTATATGCTATAGAATTCGGCCACCTCTCTGGTTCACTGAATCAATTTTCTTCTTCTTCTCAACTCATAGAAAAGTGTTTGATTATTCTACCAAGACATAAAAGAGAGAAGAGATTATTCTTTTGATGGTACACTAATTGCTTGTTCATTAATAAGCTTGTGTGTACAACATCGAATTAGGTTCACGCGAGTTTCGATCATTAGATTGAGAACTCAAAAGTGACCGGAATAATCTTTGTGGTCTTTTGATTGTTTTGTGACTAACAAAAGAAAAAGAAAGTTTGTTTGTCATTCTCAGGTACGCAATTCAAAGAAAAGGGAGACCACGCTCCTAGGTGATTCACGTTCGTGCTAGGATTGAAGATCTTGCGGATTACCGTCAACGTAAGTCAATCGGATCACGTGACAAAAGGTATTCTACTTTTTGTTACTTTATATATGGTTAGTTAATTTAAAAGGGTTAAGGTTCATAAAAAGGAAAAATTTTAAAACATACTAAAACTACTTTTAGTCTCGCTTCCACTGCGTATACTACGATTTTTCCCTACAATTGGTATCAGAGCCAGGTTGTACCCTTTTAATTAATTAACGTATATATACGTGAATCTATTTCTTTTTATTGTGATTATGCATGTTTAGAAAGAGATGGTACTCTAGGTATTCACATATATAATTACATGTGAATGTATGGATTTATATATGTTATTATTTTATATGTGGATTGTTGTTGCTCGATTTTGGTCCTAGAATTTCAATGTATTTTTTGTTTCGGGTTTGTAACAAGAAGGGTGGTCTATCATCGCCATAATTCCTTCTTGGTAGTTGCTATTTTTTTATTTTAGTGTATTAATATTATGTGCAGTTTTTTTTTCTTTATTGTATTAAATTTAGGTGCAGTTTTTTATTGTAAAAAATACTGCAGTGATTAAAAAAAAAAAAAATACTGAAGTATTATATTAGTTTATATACTGCTGTAATGTATTCGGGTATTGAAGATTCGAAGACATGAAGAAAAGGAAGTAACCGGAACCAAGAACGAGCACCGTGCGCACCCTAAGAGTGGATTGGGCTGCGCATCGCAAGCCCAAATCATGGTGGGCTGCACACGGCAGCCCTATATACTCTCATGGGCTGCGCACGGCAGCCCCTTTGTGGGGTTGTGGGGTGTGCACGCCTATGGGGGGCAGCCGAGGGATGAGCGTATGTTTGATGGCCACTTGAAGATCTTGTATTCCTAAGCAATTGTAATTTACTTGCTTTTCTAGGATGAACCAAAATTGTTGCTATTTATTTTTTGCATAAATATTACAATATTTGTTATTGTATGATAAAATGACATATAGAATAGGAGTGCCACTCATATATCTCTTTTGGTATGAACATGCATTGAATGATTTAGGTATCTAAATTGGCATCTAGATAATTGGTAAATCATTCTAGGGATTTAATCACACGCCTTAAATAATTGAGTGGGAGAAGGTGTTTTGTAACACCTATGGCCTCCAAGGTTAGTTGAGCTTTATTATTTATTGGTAATCCCCCCAAGGGGCATCCATGAATGGATTTAGCAAAATACTTCCTTACAAGGATAGACTAGACAATGGACTCAAATGAGATCTACTCCCCAAGGAGGGATTTTCGTGAGAGAAAATTGAGGGTCGATATCTTGGTAATACACTCAATGTAATTTTATTGATATCCTCCCAAGAGTTCTTGTCAGTAAAATTGCAAGGCTAAAATTGAAAACACTGGTTGTTATGTTAACAATTAGGTGGGACCTAGTCTAACTAGTAAATGGTGCGAACTCCCAAAGGAGGCGTAACATTTATGGGTGTTGGATCACCGTTGAATTTTTATGATTGAGTTATTTATTTAGTTCAAGATAAATATTTAAAAGTGCTTTATCATGATTTTTTACTCATATAATTTTTGTTTTATTCAGAAATCATGACCCCATCACTTATGAACATCCTGAAAGATAACACTTTAACTGGAGATAATTATGTCGCATGGAAAAGGAAAATTGGGTTGTTGCTGCAAAGTGAAAAACATAAGTTTGTTCTAACTACTCCTAAACCACCTGCTCCTATATGATCAAAGCATAATGCAAAGAGATGAGTATGAGCAGTGGAAGACTTCAGATGATATGGCCAAATGTTTACATTATGGCTACTATCTCCGACGTGTTGGCAACAGCAGCATGAAGGAATGGAGTCTGCTGCTGATAAATGATGTCTCTAGAGGAGATGTTTGCTATGAAGTCCAGGAACTAAGAGAGAGGCAGTGACTGCTTTTATGATCTTAGGATGAAACCTGGACAGGCTGTGAAGGATCACATGATGAAAGTCATAGCACATCTCAACATTGCTGAACTGCATGGCGCTGAGATAGATTTGAGACAAAAATTGATATGGTTGTCAATTCATGTCAGATTCCTTTGATCAGTTCAAATTGGACTACACTTTGAACAAAAGGAATACACCTTACAAGGCCTGATGCAAGATGTTCAAAGTGCTGAAATGATCCTTGTGAAAAGCAAAGGTCAAAGATTCATATGGTTGGTAAAGTTGCTACTGTTAAGACCCGTCAGAAGGTCAAGAAACAACAGAAGAAAAGCAACTTGGGCTACCAAAAGGAGACCAAGAAAGTAACCAAGATCAAAGGGAAATGCTTCCTTTGTGGTGAAAAGGGACATTGGAAAAGAAATTGCCCAAAGTCCCAGAATAAGAAGGAAGAAGGTAGTTAATTATCTTGAAACATGTTTTCTGGCAGATTCTACTGATTCTTGGATCATAGACTCTGGAGCCACTAATCATGTTTGTTATTCCTTGCAGGGGTTCCAAGAAAGGAGAAGCGAGTAAGAATGAAATCAATTTGCGCTTGGGCAACGAACGTTAGTGTCTGCAAGTGCAGTGGGAGATATTAGAGTTATTTGGATTCTAGAAGGCATTTAGATTGATAGACTTTATTATGTACCTCAATTCAAGAGAATTTAATTTCAGTTTCTTGTTTAAATAAATTTGGATATTCGTTTACTTTTAATAAAGTTTTTATTATTAGTAAGAATGACAAAAATTATTGCCAAGGTACATTGGAAAATGGTCTATACTTCTTGCATAGAAATATCTCTCACTCGTTAGACACAGAATTAACGGAACCTGATCATAAAAGAGTAAAATTATCAATAGATGAACCTACCTATGGCATTTACGCCTAGGTCATATAACCTTAATAGGATTAAAAGATGGTATGTGACGGACCTTTAAGTGACTTAAAGGTTGATGATCTACCAACTTGTGAATCTTGTTTGGAAGGTAAAATGGCCAAAAGGTCGTTCTTGGCCAAAGGCGCAAGAGCCACTGAATGTTTAGGATTGATACACACTGATGTATGTGGACCTATGAACATTCAAGCTAGAGGTGGATATGAGTACTTCATCACCTTCACAGATGATTACTCGAGATTTGGCTATGTGTATCTCATGCAACATAAGTCGGATGCTTTTGACATGTTCAAAACATTCAAAGCTGAAGTAGAAAATCAGCTTGAGAAACACATAAAAATCTTGAGATCTGATCGTGGTGGAGAATATCTATCTGGTGAGTTTCAGTAATATCTTATTGATAATGGGATAGTTTCTCAGTTTTCTGCACCAGGTACACCTCAACAGAATGGGGTGGCAGAAAGGAGAAATAGAACTCTTTTGGATAAGGTTAGGTCTATGTTGAGTTATTCAACACTTCCTATTTCTTTTTGGGGATATGCTTTACAAACTGCTATATACATTCTAAACGATGTACCATCTAAGTCCGTTCCTAAAACACCGCATGAGTTGTGGACTGGGCACAAGCCTAGTTTACAACACTTAAGGATATTTGGTTGTCCTGCGCATGTGTTAAAAGGAAAGACAGAAAAGATGGAGTCCCATTCGGAAATGTGTATATTTGTAGGGTATCCAAAAGAAACTAAAGGATATTATTTCTATAGTCCTTCAGATCTTAAAGTATTTGTTTCAACAAATGCTAAATTTCTGGAAAAGGACTATATGAATGATTTTGTGCCAAGAAATAGAATTGTCCTGAATGAGATGTCAGGAGATACAATTCCACGAGAGGTTACACAACCTAACCCAATTGTAAGTTCCGATCCAACACAAGATCAACAACCTACCATTCCTTGTCGCAGTGGGAGGGTTAGAACACAACCCGAAAGATACATCGGTCTGGGAGAATCGGTGGAGAATCTCCCGGACGATGATGATCCCTACACGTATAAGGAAGCAATGGAGGATGTTGATAGTCGCCATTGGCAAAAGGAAATGCAATCTGAGATTGAATCCATGTTCGATAACAAAGTCTGGTCCCTTGTAGACTTGCCTAAAGGGATCAAACCCATTGGGTGCAAGTGGGTATACAAGAGGAAAAGAGGTATGGATGGAAAGGTGGAAACCTTTAAAGCTAGATTGGTAGCAAAAGGGTATACACAGAAAGAAGGTATCGATTACGAGGAAACCTTCTCTCCTGTGGCCATGCTTAAATCCATTAGGATACTCTTGTCCATTGCAGCATCTTTAGATCTAGAGATTTGGCAAATAGACGTTAAGACAGCTTTCCTTAATGGAAGTCTTGACGAAAGCATCTACATGATGCAACCAGAAGGATTCATTGAAAAGGGCCAAATGGAAAAGGTATGCAAGTTGCAGAAATCCATATATGGATTAAAGCAAGCATCTAGATCCTGGAACATAAGGTTCGATCAAGCTGTCAAAGGTTTTGGATTTATTCAGAATCCTGACGAACCTTGTGTATACAAAAGGATTAAGGGCAACAAGTTGGTTTTCCTGATTCTTTATGTTGATGATATACTACTCATTGGAAACGATGTAGGTGTATTGACATCAGTAAAAGAATGGTTAGCAAAACAATATGATATGAAGGACTTAGGAGAAGCAAGTTTTATTCTAGGTATCCAAGTAATAAGGGATAGAAAGAATAAAACGATTGCATTATCCCAAGCTTCATACATAGACAAGATCTTGTCTAGGTTTTCTATCCAGGATTCCAAGAAAGGTGTGTTACCTTTCAGACATGGAATCAAGCTTTCTAAGGAACAAGTTCCTAAGAATGAGCATGAAGAGCAATTTATGAGTAGAGTTCCATATGCCTCGGCAGTTGGAAGTCTCATGTATGCAATGCTCTGCACTAGACCAGATATTTGTTTTGTTGTTGGCATAGTTAGCAGGTTTCAATCGAAACCTGGTCCTGATCACTGGACGGCAGTCAAGCATATTTTCAAGTATCTTAAGAGAACGAGAGATAATATGCTTGTATACTCTAGAGGGGATTTAATTTCCCGTTGGGTATACAGATTCTGATTTCTAATCAGATTCTGACTCCAGAAAATCCACATCGGGGGCTGTGTTTACAATTGGAGGAGGAGCAGTCATATGGAGGAGTATCAAGCAATCTTGTAGTACTGATTCCACCATGGAAGCTAAGTATGTTGCTGCATGCGAGGCTGCCAAAGAGGCTGTTTGGCTCCGCCATTTCTTGATAAACTTAGAAGTGGTTCCTAGTGCGAATAAGCAGATCACTATCTACTATGACAACAGTGGAGCAGTGGCTAATTCGAAAGAACCAAGAAGTCACAAGAGAGGAAAACACATTGAAAGAAAGTATCATCTTTTAAGGGAGATTGTTCAAAGGGGTGACGTGACGATTACCAAAATCGCGTCAGCAGAAAATCTAGCAGATCCCTTCACAAAGGCTCTACCTCAGAAGAGTTTCGATGGGCATCTAGAGAACATGGGCATGAGAGATATGACACATTTGCTATAGCGCAAGTGGGAGATTGTTAGGATTATGCTCAATAGCAAGAGTGTAATGTTGTAATTAACAATCTTTTTCATATTAATAAAGTGATTTATGGTTTAACAAATCGTATAGAATTTATAGTTTAATATTATAATTGTCGAAGTAAATAATCATAAGGTCTAAAGACTATGAGGAAAGAAGAATTGTTCGTACATCTGGATATGTATGAGGTAGACACAATTCTTTAGTTAGTCTTGAATAATGTTCACAACTTAAGTTAAAGGTTGGGCACCTTTATCTTGTTAAAGTTGTAGAATTCTTTTGCTAGCATTTGAGTGGGATCGAATGAGATATGATGAGTCTAAAATCATCGGAGTATCTTCGAGTAAAAGAATCTAGTGCACTGGATGCATTGAACTGGATCACAATGAAAAGCTTTATCTAGAACCGTCAATTGATAATAGTCTTTTCATTATCAAGACAATCGGAGAGTCTATCTTAATCTTGAGATAAATGATGTTATGGTTGCAAGTGATATCATTTGAGTTATCAATGAGTACGATTATATAGCATAGTCTATCCTCGATAGTTTGGTGATATTCATTTGTTAATCGATAGAGGACTTCATTTATAGATATGGACATCGTGGCTCCATTTATTAAATGAGAGTATAATATCATCATATGGATGTTTTGAGGTAATTGGATATTAAATCTCAACATTGAGTTTTCGATAGTGACTATTGAAAACATGGCTTCTGGACAAGTCAAAATATCCAAGTTCAAAACGTGGTCATATGAGTAAATATGGTAACTTGGAGAGTTATATGCGGTCTATGAACTCTTGGCGATTACTGACATTAATCACGAGGATACACTATCTCCAACATGATTGTCTAGGGTATGAATGAGGAACATCTTCTTAATCTATCTTTATTTAAGAGTTCAATTTTAGCTCTTTAGTGGAATGAGTTAAAATTAATGGATCAGACCTAAGTGAATCATTTGTTGATTGTGATTAGGTTATGTCAATTAAAGTTTAAATTTAGATTGCCCGCCAAGATCTCCAATCCACACGGACTTGCATGGATCACTTGATATATTCTACCGGACCAATTTATGGGTCCATCTAGAATTGCATTTAATATATTAAGAATATAATTTGCACATTATTTGTTTAATAGGCTGATCAATTATATTAATATATTAATGAAAGGCATGTGGGTTTGTTTCTTTTAGTAAGAATGGGTCTGGTTCACATGTGGGCTTTTTATTTAAAGTCCAATGGATTAAATAAAATAAGGAAATAATATTTGGCCCTTATATTCTATGTGGGGCGGCAAGGCTATGTATATAGTCAAAAATATTATTTTATTTTATTGTTTGATTAAATGAGAATTAATTAATTTATTAATTAATTATTTAATTAAGAAACAAAATCTTTTTCTGATTAGGAAATATGTTTTCTAGAGTTATACTATATGTATACTAAAAGTAAAAGATTTGTTTGGTAAGAAAATAAATAATTAAGTTTATTTATTTAATCAAATAAGAAGTCTTTTTTATTAAGTCAATAAAAGAATAAAATACTTATGAGTTAAATTAGGGTTAGGATTCTAAAGTTGATGGAAATTAGGGCAAAGCACAAATCCTTTTTGGAAGAGGATTTTCAGCCAACCCTAATTGTATCACAAGTAGGATTCGGCCAACCCTAAAGGAAGAAGAGAAGAAATTTCGGCCACCTATATAATATATGCTATAGAATTCGGCCACCTCTCTGGTTCACTGAATCAATTTTCTTCTTCTTCTCAACTCATAGAAAAGTGTTTGATTATTCTACCAAGACATAAAAGAGAGAAGAGATTATTCTTTTGATGGTACACTAATTGCTTGTTCATCAATAAGCTTGTGTGTACAACATCGAATTAGGTTCACGCGAGTTTCGATCATTAGATTGAGAACTCAAAAGTGACCAGAATAATCTTTGTGGTCTTTTGATTGTTTTGTGACTAACAAAAGAAAAAGAAAGTTTGTTTGTCCATTCTCAGGTACGCAATTCAAAGAAAAGGGAGACCACGCTCCTAGGTGATTCACGTTCGTGCTAGGATTGAAGATCTTGCGGATTACCATCGACGTAAGTCAATCGGATCACGCGACAAAAGGTATTCTACTTTTTGTTACTTTATATATGGTTAATTAATTTAAAAGGGTTAAGGTTCATAAAAAGGAAAAATTTTAAAACATACTAAAACTACTTTTAGTCTCGCTTCCTCTGCGTATACTACGATTTTTCCCTACATAGCAAACATCTCCTCTAGAGACATCATTATATCAGCAGCAGACTCCATTCCTTCATGCTGCTGTTGCAACACGTTGGAAATAGTGGCCATAATATAACATTTGACCATATCATCTGAAGTCTTCCACTGCTCATACTCATCTCTTTGCAGAATATTAGATTCAATAGTAGGAGCAGGTGGTTTAGGAGTAGTTAGAACGAACTTATGTTTTTCAACTTACAGCAACAACCCGATTTTCCTTTTCCATGTGACATAATTATCTCCAGTTAAAGTATTATCTTTCAGGATGTTCATTAGTGATGGGGTCATGATTTCTGAATAAAAAACAAAAATATATATGAGTGAATAATCATGATAAAGCACTTTCGAATATTTATCTTGAATTAATGAATAATTCAATCGTAAAAATTCAATGGTGATCCAACACCCATAAATGTTACGCTTCCTTTGGGAGTTCACACCATTTACTAGTTAGACTAGATCCCACCTAATTGTTAACATAACAACCATCGTTTTCAATTTTAGTCTTGCAATTTTATTGACAAGAACTCTTGGGAGGATATCAATAAAATTACATTGAGTGTGTTACCAAGAAATCGACGCTCAATATTTTCTCTCACGAAAATCCCTCCTTTGGGAGTAGATCTCGTTTAAGTCAATTGTCTAGTCTATCCTGGTAAGGAAGTATTTTGCTAAAGTCCATTCATGGACGCCCCTTGGGGGGATTACCAATAAAACATAAAGCTCAACTAACCTTGGAGGCCGTAGGTGTTTGCAAGACACCTTCTCCCACTCAATTATTTAAGGCGTGTAATTAAATTCCATAGAATGATTTACCATGTTATCTAGATGCCATTTAGATACCTAAATCATTCAATGCATGTTCATACCAAATGAGATATATGAGTGCCACTCCTATTCTATATGACATGTTATCATACAATAACAAATATTGTAATATTTACGAAAAATAAATAGCCACAATTTTGGTCCATCTTAGAAAAGCAAGTAAATTAAATTTGTTTGGAATACAAAAACTCCTTTCTTGGCGCACAAGTCTTCAAGCGGCCATCGTCCACTCGTGCCACCCTTGGCTGCCTCCTATGGGCGTGCGCACCCCACAACCCCACAAAGGGCTGCCGTGCATAGCCCATAGCTTCACATGCATAGCTGCATGCTAACTTGCGCGCATGCATGTAGCTATGGTGCGCATCGTCCCATACTCGCTCCAGTCGCATCCAATTCTTCACATGTTCGAATTTTCGATACTCGAATATATTACAGCAGTATATTTAACAATAAAATTACTGCAGTATTTTTTTTTTTTAATCACTACAGTATTTTAATACAACCAAAAACTGCACTAAAAATAAAAAAACTGCAGTATTTTTTAATACAATAAAAATTGCACTATTTTATTACAATAAAATTAAAAGAGAACTTAGCAACTATTAAGAAGGAATTATGGCGATGATAGACCACCCTTCTTGTTACAATTCCGAAATAAAAATACATTGAAATTCTAGGACCAAAATCGAGCAACAACAATTCACTTTATAATAACATATATAAATCCATATGTCTACTATCATACGTGTTTCATTCCCGGAAAAATCAAATAGAGTGCAAAGTTGCTCATGACATGTTTGGCTTATAAAGATGGATATAGTTGCTCATAAATTAAAATCAATGAAAACTCTATATCCTTGCTTCTCTCATGACATTGGTGAAATTGGTTTGAATTCTTATTAGAAACCTTTGTCATTTACTTTGCCAAATACCATTATATTTTGGACTTGAATGTTACATGTCTTGTATGCAAAGCATGTTTTGATTCACACATTTATTTTAAATAAATCTCCTTGTTTCTCTCCAATTGATTGAGTTGCATAAAGTGGATTATATGATTATGCAAGTATATAGTACGCTACTATCTCTCTTTGCTAAGTGACCCGGTTGGGGACTACTCTTTTGCCTATATCATGACAAAAAGGGGGAGTAGAATGGTGGTAAGGGGAGTTGCAAATTGTGGTAGCAATTATGCATGTTGGGGAGACAATACATTGAGGGAGAGTAACCCATTGAGGGGGAGCATTGCATTCACAATTATTGCATGATGTTGTAGTTGTACTTAAATTCTTAGAATGCAAATGCTTGTTTATGCTCTCACTTGATTCATCTCACTTTTTACTTGTATTGGAAAGTTTAGAAACTTTACTTTCAGGGACTGATTGTTCTACAAGAGATTGAAGACCTCAAGATTTTTTATATATAAAAATATCTCTTTGTAATGTAGATAATCATTGTTGACCTATAGTTTCTATTATGTTGTGAGGAATCAATGTGAGTGGTGGTTTTGTCACGAAATAGCCAAAGGGAGAGATTGTAAGGATTCCCATATCTTGATTGGCTTATTTCGTGGACAAACCACGTGTTGGGGATTGTATGTAAGGGTAGCTTAAGTGGTTCATAATCAAGCTCAAGACCCTCTCATGTCCTCAAGGTTGATAAGCACCAAAGGTAAACTTCTATGTGCTTAATTTGCTTTGAAGAGATTTAGTTAGCACACACACACTTAGCATACTTGTTCTTGTGTGCATACTCTTCACATGTCACTTTACACACTAGCACTTTGTTTGATATCTTGTTGTGTGTATATATGCTTAGTAATTCGTTTCCCGATAGTATTCGGAAACGTCCGCGCATGCACTAGAATGTGCTTGGTTTTGCGCGAAGACCACCCACGGAGAATGCTCTTAGCTTCTCTTTTAGATTCACCATCACCGGTGAATCGGCGGTTTGATCGGTGGCCTGGCCGCCGAATTGAAACGGCCGTTTCAGTCCAAAAATGTCTGGAGTGATTCTGCGGTTACGATCGGTGGCCACGGACCGCCGTTCGAAACCTCCATTCATACCTGATTGATTTACATCTCTCGGGTTTGATTCTGCGGTTTAATCGCCGGTTTCGAAACCGTCGAATGAAACCACCGTTGTTCCCTTGTTCTTCTCGGGTTCAATTCGGCGGTTGTAAACGGTGGCCTGGCCGCCGAATGAAACCGGCGATTGGTGCGTTTCAGGGGCAAAATTGTCTTTACACATGCCCAATTCTTGATGTCTATAAATATCTTACTTTCTCATTCTCTAATCAAGTTCTTTGAGTCCTTAGAACCCTAAACTTCAAAGAGGGATTTTTGAGAAAAAATCAAATCAAGAACTCACCTTTAAACACTCAAATCAAATCCTTTTTGCATCAAATTTCATCTTGCATTCATCCATGAATGGGTTTGCATCATCACAACATGCTTGGTAAGATTTTGATTAATTTCATCTTATTTTAGTATTTTACTAGCAAGCATATTCTCTTTTAATTTACTTGTATGTTTTTGATCATATGATAAATACAAGAATAGAGAATTAATTGTAATGAATTGATTGAGTGTTGTTTTGTGATAGCTAATTAGGTTTTTGATTAATCTTGATTAGCTAAGCTATTTGACATGTCATTTAGCAATTGATATCTAGGGTTGATTTAAACTGATTATATCATCATCCTAGATAAGCATCTAAGGTTACCTAGCCTTGTTTGTTATTTGAATATTTATACATATTCACATAGGTTGCATAATCTCTTCATAGAGAATTAAGTCTTGAGGCTAAGATTGCTTAGGCCTTAAGCAATTGGACTAGAGCCACTTTTAAAGGCCCAAGTGGTAGAAGTGGGGGGTTATTGACCGGAGTGTTAGACGAGGTCTACATAGGTTGAAACAAATTATAGCACGGTGTGTATAAAGCTATCTAGAGGGGGGGTGAATAGATTTTACGCTTTTTACCCAATTTTTCGTGTTAGTCAAAATTACGAAAATGCCCTCAAGATAATATAAACAAGCAAGTGTAATATGGTGCGGAAATTAAAACAACACTTGGTTTTTACGTGGAAACCCTCACGGGAAAAACCACGGGCTATGTAAGTAAGCCACACTCGAACCTCGAATCCACTAAATGTGCAAACGATTACAACCTAATCCCGGAAGTAATCACACACCTACCTAATCCCGGTATGAGTGAACCTAGTCCAATTTGCTTGCGTTCTAAGCAACCTAATCCCGGATGCTACACACAAGACTTACTTTCTCTATGAAGAGAATACAACCCTAAGTGAATATATGTGAATATCCAAAATGCAACATAGAGCAAGGGAAACCCTATATGCTTATCTAAGATGATTAATATGCAATTAAGAGCAATCCTAGATATCAAAACTAAATGACATGTCAATTAGTTTAGCTAATCAATATTAAGCACAAAACCTAATATGCAAGCACAATATAAAATCTCAAACATACATCATACTCATCTCAATATTGTATCTAAAGCATACAAAATAACAAACAAGTAATTAATTGAGATTGCTAGATAAGAGAAACACAAAACATGTAAGATATTAGTGAAAAGCTTACCAAGCAAAGTATGATGAAGATTCCATGCTAGATGACATCTAGATGATCTAAGATGATGCTAGATAATGATTGATGATCATGAAAAAGTGTTTGAGAATCAAGAATGGAGTTCTTGGAATTTTTCTTCTCTTTGAAAAATATCCTAAGTATGAATTCTGAATATGAACTCTCTTAATTGACCTAAAGTCAAAGTGGCATATATATAGGGGGCCAAATCAAAGTGAGGTCGTTTAAGTAAGTTTCAAAGAAACGTACCAATCGGCGGTTTCAATCGGCGGCCAGGCCGCCGATAATGACCGCCGAATTGAGCTCGTGAAGAACAGAGCATAAACGGCGGTTCATTCGACGGTTTCGTGACCGCCGATTCCAACCGCCGAAACAGAACAGAGAGATCAAAATCAACCAGGTATGAACGGCGGTTTCGAACGGCGGTTTCATGCCCGCCGTTTCAACCACCGAATTAGACTGAGAGATAAATCAATCAGGTCTTGAAACGGCGGTTTCGAACGGCGGTCGTGACCGCCGATCTTAACCGCAGAAATGCTTCAAACCAATCTGGACTGAAACGGCGGTTTCATTCGGCGGCCAGGCCGCCGATCATAACCGCCGATCACCTAGATAGGTGAAAACCAAGGAGAAGCCAAGGGCATTCTCCATAGGCGGTCCTCGCGCTAAATCAAGCACATTCTCGTGCATGCGCGGACGTTTCCGAAAGTTATCGGGAAACGAATTACACAACAACATGACACAATTACACACAACAAAATATAATAAATAAGTGCAAGTGTGAAATGTGACAAATGAAGAGAATGCACACATATGCAATGAATGTTAAGTGTGTGTGTGCAACTAATCTCTTCAAAGAAAAGTAAGCACATAGAAATTTACCTTCGGTGCTTATCAACACGAGGTCTTCAAAGGGCTTCGAACATTAAGACCGATACTTAGGCTACCCTTACAAAGAACCCCCACATATGGTTTGATCACGAAATAAGCCAATTAAAAACAACAGGAATCCTTACATAGGTTGTAAACTCCATTTCAATTAGTGGATTTCGAGGTCCGAGTGTGGCGCACTAAACAGCCCGTGGTTTTTCCCAGTGGTTGGGTTTCCACATATACATCAAGTGTTATTTAAATTCCGCACTATATTACACTTGCTTGTATTTTTGACTAGTAGGGGCATTTTCATAAAATTGACTTGCATGCGAAAATTGGGTAATAATAGTTAAAATCTATTCACCCCCCCCCCCCCCCCCCCCCTCCCTCTAGATATATTTATCATACACACCGTTAATTTGTTTCATCTATCTTTGATGACTTGAGTCTTCAAATCTTAGACCACTAAACATTACAAGATAACATCGTTTTGATATGGAATACATGCCATGACAAACCAAAAACCTAACTGTAAGGATTCCTATCTATTGATTGGCTTATTTTATGGACAAACCACATATTGGGGATTGATGTAAGGGTAGCTTAGGTATTTGATGGTTGGTGTTTTGCACAACCAATGCCCGTTCAAGACCTCAAGAGAAGAAGCACCAAAGGTATATTCTAGTGCTTTCTTGCTTTGAAGAGATTTAGTTGCACACACACACAACTCAAGCATAAATCTTATTCTTGTATGTTGTGTGTGTTTTATATGTGTGCATGCATGTTCTTGAACATCTCTTCTTGCATGTTTTAATTGATTGAATCTAGTTTATTAAAATGCCATGACATGTTTAGGCATTAGGATGCAAAGCCATGAATTTTATTCATGCATGTTGAATTGATTGCATCTTGTTCTATGATAATGCCATGTCATGTAAGGCATTAGGATGCATTCAATTCCCACACTTGCACTTCATGTATGATAGTTTTAAGTGTGGTGTAATTCGTTTTCGTTTGTGTGATCAGAAACGTCCACGCTTGCACAATGGTGTGCATCTCTTAGCGCGACGGTTGACCACTTGAGAAGGCCTCATTCTTCTCTTGGATAAGTGGTATTTTTGGTTTGGTTGTTTGGAATAAAGTGTCTAGTTTCAAAAGATTGAATTTTGAAACAAATTATGCACGGTGTGTTCTATATATTAATCTAGAGGGGGGGGAGGGGGGGGGGGGGGGGGGGGGGTGAATAGATTTTAATCGTTATTACCCAATTTTCGCATGTATGTCAATTTTATGAAAATGCCCCTAACTAGTCATAATAATATAACAAGTGTAATAAGGTGCGGTGTAAATAACACTTGATATTTACGTGGAAACCCTCACGGGAAAAACCACGGGCTGTTATGTGCGCCACACACGAACCTCGAATCCACTAATTGAAATGATTACAACCTAATCCCGGTTTAATGATCTAATCTCGATCAATAATCATCACAACTACCTAATCCTGGTATAAGTGGACCTAGTCCAATTACTTGTGATCTAAGCTACCTAATCCCGATAGCAACACAAAACTTAATTCTCTAAGAAGAGATAATACAACCTAAGTGAATATATGAAATATCCAAAAATGCAATTAGAGCTAGGTAACCATATATGCTTATCTAGGATGATGATTTTGCAATTAATTCAATCATAGATATTAAAAGCTAGATGACATGTCAAATAGCTTAGCTAAACATAGATTATGAAAACCTAGATATAGCTATCAAAATACAACACTCAATCATGTCAACACAACAATCTCTATTTTGTATCTAGAATATATTCTAAGAATATACAAATAATATAAGAGATGTCAATGATAAATAAAACACAAATTATATATGATAATAGTGAAGAACTTACCAAAGAATGTGTGTTGACCAAAACCTATGCAAGCAAGCATCCTAACTATGCTAGAAAATGCTAGATGATATTTTTATGCATATAAGTAGGGGTGGGAGTTTAATGGATCGGTTCACTTTTCGAGTGAACTGATAAAAAACCGATAATATCCGGTTTTTGAAAAAGTGAACCGATCTGATAAAATTTAAAAGTGTGAACCAATCAAAAACCGATTGAACCGGTTCGGTTCGGTTCGGTTCGGTTCGGTTTTTTCGGTTTTGGATACTTTATTGTGAATTTGTGATCAGCTCCTTCTATTATGAGTACTTTATTGTTAGGTATGAACTGTTAGGATTATGCTCAATAGCAAGAGTGTAATGTTGTAATTAACAATCTTTTTCATATTAATAAAGTGATTTATGGTTTAACAAATCGTATAGCATTTATAGTTTAATATTATAATTGTCGAACTAAATAATCATAAGGTCTAAAGACTATGAGAAAAGAAGAATTGTTCGTACATCTGGATATGTATGTGGTAGACACAATTCTTTAGTTAGTCTTGAATAATGTTCACAACTTAAGTTAAAGGTTGGGCACCTTTATCTTGTTAAAGTTGTAGAATTCTTTTGCTAGCATTTGAGTGGGATCAAATGAGATATGATGAGTCTAAAATCATCGGAGTGTCTTCGAGCAAAAGGATCTAATGCACTGGGTGCATTGAACTGGATCACAATGAAAAGCTTTATCTAGAACCATCAATAGATAATAGTCTTTTCATTATCAGGACAATCGGAGAGTCTATCTTAATCCTGAGATAAATGATGGACTTATGGTTGCAAATGATATCATTTGAGTTATCAATGAGTACGATTATAACGCATAGTCTATCCT
Organism: Acer yangbiense; assembly: GCA_008009225.1. Classification (NCBI taxonomy): domain Eukaryota; kingdom Viridiplantae; phylum Streptophyta; class Magnoliopsida; order Sapindales; family Sapindaceae; genus Acer; species Acer yangbiense. The sequence continues at coordinate 31,340,884 of CM017764.1, forward strand.
CGATAGTTTGGTGATATTCATTTGTTAATCGATAGAGGACTTCATTTATAGATATGGACATCGTGGCTCCATTTATTAAATGAGAGTATAATATCATCATATGGATGTTTTGAGGTAATTGGATATTAAATCTCAACGTTGAGTTTTCGATAGTGTCTATTGAAAACATGGCTTCTGGACAAGTCAAAATATCCAAGTTCAAAACGTGGTCATATGAGTAAATATGGTAACTTGGAGAGTTATAGGCGGTCTATGAACTCTTGGCGATTACTGATATTAATCACGAGGATACACTATCTCCAACATGATTGTCTAGGGTATGAATGAGGAACATCTTCCTTTTCTATCTTTATTTAAGAGTTCAATTTTAGCTCTTTAGTGGAATGAGTTAAAATTAATGGATCGGACCTAAGTGAATCATTTGTTGATTGTGATTAGGTTATGTCTATTGAAGCTTAAATTTAGATGGCCCGCCAAGATCCCCAATCCACACGGACTTGCATGGATCACTTGATATATTCTACCGGACCAATTTAAGGGTCCATCTAGAATTGCATTTAATATATTAAGAATATAATTTGCACATTATTTAAGTAATGGGCTGCTCAATTATATTAATATATTAATAAAAGACATGTGGGCTTGTTTCTTTTAGTAAGAATAGTTCTGGTTCACATGTGGGCTTTTTATTTAAAGTCCAATGGATTAAATGAAATAAGAAAATAATATTAGGCTCAATTTTATTCAAGTGGGGCGGCAAGGTTAATATTTTAACCTAAGATATTATTTTGTTTTCATTGTTTTAATTAAATAAGAATTAATTAATTTATTAATTAATTGTTTAATTGAGAAACAAATCTTTTCTGATTAGGAAATATGATTCCTAGTCTTATACTATTGTTGGTAGTATACTAAAAGTTAAAGACTTATTTGGTTAGAAAATAAATAATTAATTTTATTTATTTAATCAAATAAGAAGTCTTTTATTTTAGTCAATAAAAAGAATAAAATATCTATGAGTTGGATTAGGGTTTGAAGTCTATTCTTTTATGGAAATTAGGGTGCAACACAAACTCCTTTTAGGAGTGTGATTTGCGGCAACCCTAGGAGAAAAAGAGAGCAAGATTTCGGCAACCCTAATAGGAAAAGAGAAGAAAATTTAGGCCACCTATATATTCATATGTATAGAATTCGGCCACCCTATGCTTTGTGCTTGAGAGACAATTTTTCTTCTTCTTCTTAATTCATAGAGAGCATTAATTTTATTCTACCAAAAACATAAAAGAGTGAATAAATTATTCTTTGATGGTACACTATTTGCTTGTTCATCAATAAGCTTGTGTGTACAACATCGATTTAGGTTCACGCGAGTTTCGATCATTAGATTGAGAACTCAAAAGTGACCGGAATAATTTTAGTCTTCTTTTGATTGTTTTTGTGACTAACAAAGAAAAGAAAAGTTTATTTGTCCATTCACAGGTTTGCAATTCAAAGAAAAGGGAGACCACGCTCCCAGATGATCCACGTTCGTGCTAGGGTTGAAGATCTTGCGGATTACCATCGACGTAAGTCAATCGGATCACGCGACAAAAGGTATTATTCTTTTGTTAGATAATATATATGTTTAATTGATTAAAGGGTTTAAGGTTCATAAAAGGAAATTTTTTTAAAAGTTACTAAATCAATTTTTAGTCTCGCTTCCACTGCGTGTACTACGGTATTTTTCCCTACAATTGGTATCAGAGCCTAGGTTGAACCCTTTTAATTAATTAACGTATATATACGTGGATCTATTTCTTTTTATTGTGATTATGCATGTTTAGAAAGAGATGGCACTCTAGGTATTCGCATATATAATTACATGTGGATGTATGGATTTATATATGTTTATGTGTATTGTTATTGCTCGATTTTGGTCCTAGATTTTCAATGTATTTTTGTTATGGAATTGTAACAAGAAGGGTGGTCTATTATCGCCATAATTCCTTCTTGGTAGTTGTTAGTTTTTTTTTTTGTTTTTTTTAATATAAGTGCAGTATTTTTTAATACTACAGCAGTTTTTTTTATTTTAATTTTTTATGTGCAGTTTTTTATTTTGTAAAAGTACTGCAGTGAATAAAAAAAAAAAAAAAAATTTAATACTGCAGTATTTATTATTTTATACTGCTGTAATGTATTTGGGTGTTGAAGATTTGAAGACACGAAGAAAAACGAAGCAACCGGAACCGAGAACGAGCACCGTGCGCACCCTAGGAGTTGATTGGGCTGCGCATGGCAAGCCCATTACAAGGTGGGCTGCGCACGGCAGCCTTGTGTGGCCTTATGGGCTGCACATGGCAGCCCCTTTGTGGGGTTGTGGGCTGTGCACGCCCATGGGAGAAGGCCGAAGGATGAGCGTATGGTTGATGGGCCACTTGAAGATCTTGTATTCCTAAACAATTGTAATTTACTTGTTTTTCTAGGATAGGCCAAAATTGTTGCTATTTAATTTATGCTTAAATATTACAATATCTGTTATTGTATGATAACATGACATATAGAATAGGAGTGCCACTCATATATCTCTTTTGGTATGAACATGCATTGAATGATTTAGGTATCTAAATTGGCATCTAGATAACTTGGTAAATCATCCTATGGGATTTAATCACACGCCTTAAATAATTGAGTGGGAGAAGGTGTTTTTGTAACACCTATGGCCTCCAAGGTTAGTTGAGCTTTATTATTTATTGGTAATCCCCTCAAGGGGCGTCCATGAATGGAATTTAGCAATATACTTCCTTACAAGGATAGACTAGACAATGAACTCAAACGAGATCTACTCCCCAAGGAGGGATTTTCGTGAGAGAAAATTGAGGGTCGATATCTTGGTAACACACTCAATGTAATTTTATTGATATCCTCCCAAGAGTTCTTGTCAGTAAAATTACAAGGCTAAAATTGAAAACGCTGGTTGTTATGTTAACAATTAGGTGGGACCTAGTCTAACTAGTAAATGGTGCGAACTCCCAAAGGAGGCGTAACATTTATGGGTGTTGGATCACCGTTGAATTTTTATAATTGAGTTATTTATTTAATTTAAGATAAATATTTAAAAGTGCTTTATCATGATTATTTACTTATATATGTTTTGTTTTATTCAGAAATCATGATCCCATCACTTATGAACATCCTGAAAGATAACACTTTAACTGGAGATAATTATGTCACATGGAAAAGGAAAATTGGGTTGTTGCTGCAAAGTGAAAAACATAAGTTTGTTCTAACTACTCCTAAACCACCTGCTCCTAATAATGAATCTAGCACAATGTATAGAGATGAGTACGAGCAGTGGAAGACTTCAGATGATATGGCAAAATGTTACATTATGGCCACTATCTCCGACGTGTTGCAACAGCAGCATTAAGGAATGGAGTCCGCTGCTGATATAATGATGTCTCTAGAGGAGATGTTTGCTATGAAGTCTAGGACGACTAAGAGAGAGGCAGTGACTGCTTTTATGAATCTTAGGATGAAACCTGGACAGGCTGTGAAGGATCACATGACGAAAGTCATAACACATCTCAACATTGCTGAACTGCATGGCGCTGAGATAGATGGTGAGACAAAGATTGATATGGTTGTCAATTCATTGTCAGATTCCTTTGATCAGTTCAAATTGGACTACACTTTGAACAAAAAGGAATACACCTTACAAGGCATGATGCAAGATGTTCAAAGTGCTGAAAAGATCCTTGTGAAAGGCAAAGGTCAAGAGATTCATATGGTTGGTAAAGTTGCTACTGTTAAGGCCTGTCAAAAGGTCAAGAAACAACAGAAGAAAAAGCAACTTGGGCCTATCAAGAAGGAGACCAAGAAAGTAACCAAGATCAAAGGGAAATGCTTCCTTTGTGGTGAAAAGGGACATTGGAAGAGAAATTGCCCAAAGTCCCAGAATAAGAAGGAAGAAGGTAATGTAAATTATCTTGAAACATGTTTTTTGGCTGATTCTACAGATTCTTGGATCATAGACTCAGGAGCCACTAATCATGTTTGTTATTCCTTGCAGGGGTTCCAAGAAAGGAGAAAGCTGAGTAAGAATGAAATCAATTTGCGCTTGGGCAACGGAACGTTAGTGTCTGCAAGTGCAGTGGGAGATATTAGAGTTTATTTGGATTCTAGAAGGCATTTAGATTTGATAGACGTTTATTATGTACCTCAATTCAAGAGGAATTTAATTTCAGTTTCTTGTTTGAATAAATTTGGATATTCGGTTACTTTTAATAAAGTTTTTATTATTAGTAAGAATGAAAAAATTATTTGCCAAGGTACATTGGAAAACGGTCTATACTTTTTGCATAGAAATATCTCTCACTCGTTAGACACAGAATTAACGGAACCTAATCATAAAAGAGTAAAATTATCAACGGATGAAACATACCTTTGGCATTTACGCTTAGGTCATATTAACCTTAATAGGATTAAAAGATTGGTATGTGACGGACCTTTGAGTGACTTAAAGGTTGATGATCTACCAACTTGTGAATCTTGTTTGGAAGGTAAAATGACCAAAATGACATTCTCTGCCAAAGGTGCAAGAGCCACTGAATGTTTAGGATTGATACACACTAATGTATGTGGACCTATGAGCATTCAAGCTAGAGGTGGATATGAGTACTTCATCACCTTCACGGATGATTACTCGAGATTTGGTTATGTGTATCTCATGAGACATAAGTCGGATGCTTTTGACATGTTCAAAGCATTCAAAGCTGAAGTGGAAAATCAGCTTGAGAAACACATAAAAATCTTGAGATCTGATCGTGGTGGAGAATATCTATCTGGTGAGTTTCAGCAATATCTTATTGATAATGGGATAGTTTCTCAGTTTTCTACACCAGGTACACCTCAACAGAATGGGGTAGCAGAAAGGAGAAATAGAACTCTTTTGGATATGGTTAGGTCTATGTTGAGTTATTCAACACTTCCTATTTCTTTTTGGGGATATGCTTTACAAACTGCTATATACATTCTAAACGATGTACCATCTAAGTCTGTTCCTAAAACACCGCATGAGTTGTGGACTGGGCGCAAGCCTAGTTTACAACACTTAAGGATATTTGGTTGTCCTGCGCATGTGTTAAAAGGAAAGACAGAAAAGATGGAGTCCCGTTCGGAAACATGTATATTTGTAGGGTATCCAAAAGAAACTAAAGGATATTATTTCTATAGTCCTTCAGATCTTAAAGTATTTGTTTCGACAAATGCTAAATTTCTGGAAAAGGACTATATGAATGATTTTGTGCCTAGAAGTAGAATTGTCCTGAATGAGATGTCAGGAGATACAATTCCACGAGAGGTTACACAACCTAACCCAATTGTAAGTTTCGATCCAACACAAGATCAACAACCTACCATTCCTCGTCGTAGTGGGAGGGTTAGAACACAACCCGAAAGATACATCGGTCTGGGAGAATCAGTGGAGAATCTCCCGGATGACGATGATCCCTATACGTACAAGGAAGCTATGGAGGATGTTGATAGTCGCCATTGGCAAAAGGCAATGCAATCTGATATTGAATCTATGTTCGATAACAAAGTCTGGTCCCTTGTAGACTTGCCTAAGGGGATAAAACCCATTGGGTGCAAGTGGGTATACAAGAGGAAAAGAGGTATGGATGGAAAGGTGGAAACCTTTAAAGCTAGACTGGTAGCTAAAGGGTATACACAGAAAGAAGGTATCGATTACGAGGAAACCTTCTCTCCTGTGGCCATGCTTAAATCCATTAGGATACTCTTATCCATTGCAGCATCTTTAGATCTAGAGATTTGGCAAATGGAGGTCAAGACAGCTTTCCTTAATGGAAGTCTTGACGAAAGCATTTACATGATGCAACCAGAGGGATTCATTGAAAAGGGCCAAATGGAAAAGGTATGCAAGTTGCAGAAATCCATATATGGATTGAAGCAAGCATCCAGATCCTAGAACATAAGGTTTGATCAAGCTGTCTAAGGTTTTGGATTTATTCAGAATCCTGACGGACCTTGTGTATACAAAATGATTAAGGGCGACAAGTTGGTTTTCCTGATTCTTTATGTTGATGATATACTACTCATTGGAAACGATGTAGGTGTATTGAAATCAGTAAAAGAATGGTTAGCAAAACAATTTGATATGAAGGACTTAGGAGAAGCAAGTTTTATTCTAGGTATCGAAGTAATAAGGGATAGAAAGAATAAAACGATTGCATTATCCCAAGCTTCATACATAGACAAGATCTTGTCTAGGTTTTCCATGCAGGATTCCAAGAAAGGTATGTTACCTTTCAGACATGGAATCAAGCTTTCTAAGGAACAAGTTCCTAAGAATGAGCATGAAGAGCAATTCATGAGTAGAGTTCCATATGCCTCGGCAGTTGGAAGTCTCATGTATGCAATGCTCTGTACTAGACCAGATATTTGTTTTGCTGTTGGCATAGTTAGCAGGTTTCAATCGAAACCTGGTCCTGATCACTGGACAACAGTCAAGCATATTTTCAAGTATCTCAAGAGAACGAGAGATAATATGCTTGTATACTCTGGAGGGGATTTGATTCCCGTTGGGTATACAGATTCTGATTTCCAATCAGATTCTGACTCCCAATCAGATTCTGACTCTAGAAAATCCATATCAGGGGCTGTGTTTACTATTGGAGGAGGAGCAGTTATATGGAGGAGTATCAAGCAATCTTGTATTGCTGATTCCACCATGGAAGCTAAGTATGTTGCTGCATGCGAGGCTGCCAAAGAGGCTGTTTGGCTCCGCCAATTCTTGATTGACTTAGAAGTGGTTCCTAGTGCGAATAAGCAGATCACTATCTACTGTGACAACATAGGAGCAGTGGCTAATTCGAAAGAACCAAGAAGTCACAAGAGAGGTAAACACATTGAAAGAAAGTATCATCTTTTAAGGGAGATTGTTCAAAGAGGTGACGTGACAATTACCAAAATCGCGTCAGCAGAAAATCTAGCGGATCCCTTCACAAAGGCTCTACCTCAGAAGAGTTTCGATGGGCATCTAGAGAACATGGGCTTGAGAGATATGACACATTTGCTATAGTGCAAGTGGGAGATTGTTAGGATTATGCTCAATAGCAAGAGTGTAATGTTGTAATTAACAATCTTGATCATATTAATAAAGTGATTTCTGGTTTAACAAATCGTATAACATTTATAGTTTAATATTGTAATTATCAAAGTAAATAATCATAAGGTCTAAAGACTATGAGAAAAGAAGAATTGTTCGTACATCTGGATATATATGTGGTAGACACAATTCTTTAGTTAGTCTTGAATAATGTTCACAACTTAAGTTAAAGGTTGGGCACCTTTATCTTGTTAAAGTTGTAGAATTCTTTTGCTACCATTTGAGTGGGATCAAATGAGATATGATGAGTCTAAAATCATCGGAGTGTCTTCGAGCAAAAGGATCTAGTGCACTGGGTGCATTGAACTGGATCACAATGAAAAGCTTTATCTAGAACCGTCAATAGATAATAGTCTTTTCATTATCAGGACAATCGGAGAGTCTATCTTAATCCTGAGATAAATGATGGACTTATGGTTGCAAATGATATCATTTGAGTTATCAATGAGTACGATTATAACGCATAGTCTATCCTCGATAGTTTGGTGATATTCATTTGTTAATCGATAGAGGACTTCATTTATAGATATGGATATCGTGGCTCCATTTATTAAATGAGAGTATAATATCATCATATGGATGTTTTGAGGTAATTGGATATTAAATCTCAACGTTGAGTTTTCGATAGTGTCTATTGAAAACATGGCTTCTGGACAAGTCAAAATATCCAAGTTCAAAACATGGTCATATGAGTAAATATGGTAACTTGGAGAGTTATAGGCGGTCTATGAACTCTTGGCGATTACTAATATTAATCACGAGGATACACTATCTCCAACATGATTGTCTAGGGTATGAATGAAGAACATCTTCCTTTTCTATCTTTATTTAAGAGTTCAATTTTAGCTCTTTAGTGGAATGAGTTAAAATTAATGGATCGGACCTAAGTGAATCATTTGTTGATTGTGATTAGGTTATGTCTATTGAAGCTTAAATTTAGATGGCCCGCCAAGATCCCCAATCCACACGGACTTGCATGGATCACTTGATATATTCTACCGGACCAATTTAAGGGTCCATCTAGAATTGCATTTAATATATTAAGAATATAATTTGCACATTATTTAAGTAATGGGCTGCTCAATTATATTAATATATTAATAAAAGACATGTGGGCTTGTTTCTTTTAGTAAGAATGGTTCTGGTTCACATGTGGGCTTTTTATTTAAAGTCCAATGGAATAAATGAAATAAGAAAATAATATTAGGCCCAATTTTATTCAAGTGGGGCGGCAAGGTTAATATTTTAACCTAAGATATTATTTTGTTTTCATTGTTTTAGTTAAATAAGAATTAATTAATTTATTAATTAATTGTTTAATTAAGAAACAAATCTTTTCTGATTAGGAAATATGATTCCTAGTCTTATACTATTGTTGGTAGTATACTAAAAGTAAAAGACTTATTTGGTAAGAAAATAAATAATTAATTTTATTTATTTAATCAAATAAGAAGTCTTTTATTTTAGTCAATAAAAAGAATAAAATATCTATGAGTTGGATTAGGGTTTGAAGTCTATTCTTTTATGGAAATTAGGGTGCAACACAAACTCCTTTTAGGAGTGTGATTTGCGGCAACCCTAGGAGAAAAAGAGAGCAAGATTTCGGCAACCCTAATAGGAAAAGAGAAGAAAATTTAGGCCACCTATATATTCATATGTATAAAATTCGGCCACCCTATGCTTTGTGCTTGAGAGACAATTTTTCTTCTTCTTCTTAATTCATAGAGAGCATTAATTTTATTCTACCAAAAACATAAAAGAGTGAATAAATTATTCTTTGATGGTACACTATTTGCTTGTTCATCAATAAGCTTGTGTGTACAACATCGATTTAGGTTCACGCGAGTTTCGATCATTAGATTGAGAACTCAAAAGTGACTGGAATAATTTTAGTCTTCTTTTAATTGTTTTTGTGACTAACAAAGAAAAGAAAAGTTTATTTGTCCATTCACAGGTTTGCAATTCAAAGAAAAGGGAGACCACGCTCCTAGGTGATCCACGTTCGTGCTAGGATTGAAGATCTTGCGGATTACCATCGACGTAAGTCAATCGGATCACGCGACAAAATGTATTATTCTTTTGTTAGATAATATATATGTTTAATTGATTAAAGGGTTTAAGGTTCATAAAAGGAAATTTTTTTAAAAGTTACTAAATCAATTTTTATTCTCGCTTCCGCTGCGTGTACTACGGTATTTTTCCCTACATGAACTTGTCGAATTCCATAGCCTTTTCTGCTGGTACTATTTTATCCATGGATCCATGAACTGTCAAGACCCTGTAGATAACATCATGAACATTACAATAAATCAAATTGAAATCAAATTACACAGGTATATGAGTTGACAATTAATCAGAGTCTTCAATTACTTCATAACATGATTAGTTTGAAAACCTTGCCATTTTCATATTCTCTATTTAGTCTTTGCACTGGCCAAATTCAAACTGATCAGAGTTTGACTACTCTGAATCATTTGTGTCCAAAATTAATGTTATATATCAGACAGGAAATATATGTATGGCTTGAATAGTTTCAGATTTTTGATGAGTATTAAAAATTTAAAACTACAGTGCATATCAGGCAGTTGATGAATGTTTGCTCGATGATGGGTAATCAGAAATCTAATAATAGAAAATGTTATTCAGATGTGTAGTAAACCGACTCTTGCACTAGTGTAATTTAATCTAGACTCTACAAAACCAAATCAATATTAGAAATGTAACAAAACATCAGTGGATTATCTATCCATACCAAACATCAGTGTAAAAATGTAGGGATTTTTTATTATATACACCAGTTCTCGGTTCGGTTCGGTTCGTTTCACCGGTTCAAACCCTTAAACCGGAAACCAAACCGGAATATCCGATTTTTTTAAAAACCAACCGAACCGAACCGAACCGGTGAACAATGAAAAACCAGAAAAAAACTAGAAAAAAACCGATTGGATCGGTTCGGTTCGGTTCAGTTCACTGGTTTTTTGCCCACCCCTACATATAAGAATGGTTTTTGAGTGTTAAAAATGTGTTCTTGATTTGATTTTCTCTCAAATGTCTCTCTTTGAAATTTAGGGTTCTTAGAGTTAAAGAACATCCATTCAGAAAATGAGAAAGTGTGATATTTATAGACATCAAGAACATGGCATGTGAAAAGACAATTTTACCCCTGAAATGCACCGATCGGTGGTTTCAATCGGTGGCCAAGCCACCGATTACAACCGCCAAATTGAGCCCGAGAAGAAAAGAGCATCATCGGCGGTTTCATAACCATCGATCAAACCGCCGAATCAAACCCGAGAGAATAAATCGATCAGGTATGAACGGTGGTTTCGAACGGCGGTCGTGACCGTCGATCTTAACCGTAGAATTGCTCCAGACACTTATGGACACAAACGGCGGTTTCATTCGGCGGCCAGGCCGCCGATCATAACCGCTGATCACCAACAGAGGTGAAAAACAAGGAGAAGCCAAGGGCATTCTCCATGGGCGGTCTTCGCGCAAGACCAAGCATATACTAGTGCATGCGTGAACGTTTTTGAAAACTATCGGGAAACGAATTACAAGACACAAATACACACAACAAGATATATCAATCAAAGTGCTAGTGTGTAAAGTGACATGTGAAGAGTATGCACACAAATGCAAGTATGCTAAGTGTGTGTGTACAATCTAAATCTCTTCAGACAGAACTAAGCACTAGAGATTATACCTTTGGCGTGCTTGTACCTTGAGGTCTTGAAAGGGCATTTGAGCTTGATCCTCAATTACCTAAACTACCCTTACAAACAAACCTCAACATGTGGTTTGTCCACGAAATAAGCCAATCAAAGAATGGGATGTTAGGATTATGCTCAATAGCAAAAGTGTAATATTATTTTTGACAATCTTTTCATATTAATAAAGTGATTTCTGATTTAAACAAATCTTATAGCATTTATAGTTTGAATATTATAATTGTCAAAAGTAAATAATCATAAGGTCAAAAGACTATGAGAAAAAAAGAATTGTTCGTACATCTGGATATGTATGAGGTAGACACAATTCTTTAGTTAGTCTTGAATAATGTTCACAACTTAAGTTAAAGGTTGGGCACCTTTATCTTGTTAAAGTTGTAGAATTCTTTTACTAGCATTTGAGTGGGATCAAATGAGTTATGATGAGTCTGAAATCATCGAAGGGTCTTCGAGTAAAAGAATCTAGTGCACTGGGTGCATTGAACTGTATCACAATGAAATACTTTATCTAGAACCGTCAATAGATAATAGTATTTTCATTATCAGGACAATTGTAGAGTCTATCTTAATCCTGAGATAAATGATGGACTTATGGTTGCAAGTGGTATCATTTAAGTTATCAATGAGTACAATTATATAGCATAGTCTATCCTCGATAGTTTGGTGATATTTATTTGTTAATCGATAGAGAACTTCATTTATATATATGGACATCGTGGCTCCATTTATTAAATGAGAGTAGAATATCATCATATGGATGTTTTGAGGTATTGGATATTGAATCTTAACGTTAAGTTTTCGATAGAGTCTATTGAAACATGGCTTCTGGACAAGTCAAAATATCTAAGTTCAAAATGTGGTCATATGAGTAAATATGGTAACTTGGAGAGTTATAGGCGGTCTATGAGCTCTTGGCGATTACTGATATTCTTCACGAGGATACACCATCTCCTATAAGATTGTCTAGGGTATGAATGAGAATCATTTACTTATTCCATCTTTATTTAAGAGTGCAATTTTAGTTCTTTAGTGGGATGAACTAAAATTAATAGATTGAACCTAAGTGAATCATTTGTTGATTGTGATTGGAGCTTAAATTTAGATAGGCCCGCCAAGATCCCCAATCCACACGGACTTGCATGGATCACTTGATATATTCTACCGGACCAATTTATGGTTCCATCTAGAATTGTATTTAATATATTAAGAATATAATTTGCACATTATTTATTTAATGGGCTGATCAATTATATTAATATATTAATGAAAGGCATGTGGGCTTGTTTCTTTTAGTAAGAATGGGTCTGGTTCACATGTGGGCCTTTTATTAAGGTCCAATGGATTTAATAAAATAGAAAAACAATATATAGATATATTAATATATATGGCACATGGCCGAGATATATATATGATATTATATTGTTTTATTTTTATTATTTGATTAAATGGAAATTAATTAATTGATTAATTAATTATTTAATTAAAAATCAAAATCTTTTTCTGACTAGGAAATATGTTTCTTAGTAGTATACTATTGTGGTAGTATAAATAAAATAAAAGACTTTATTTGGTAAGTAGATAAATAAGGGATTTATTTATCTAGTCAAATAAGGAAGTCTTTTATATAGTCACAAATACACTAAAGAGTTGGATTAGGGTTGGAATTCTAAGGAAATCTACCTAGAGTTAGGATTTAGGTCAAAAGACACAAATCCTACATGGTAGATGATTTTCGGCCACATGATATATATGGCAAGCAGAATTCGTTGACTATATATATATATTACATAGAGCAAGGAATGTGATATATATAGATAGATAAAATATGCGGAAAGAAAATAGGGGCCACTGATATATATTATAAGTTGAATTTGGTGCACTAGCATATATATAAAATGGCAAGTGCAGAATTTGGTGATATATATAGTATATAATGGCAAATTGAATTCGGCGCAATGATATTATTTTGAGCAAGGAAGAATTGCGACCAATAGATATATATATTTTTGTGCAAAGAGAATTCAAAAACCCTAAGTCTTGCTTGAGAGTTATTTTTCTTTAGCAAGAAAATAAAATCCAACTCTTAGACATAGTGTGATATTCGGCCAAGAGAGAAAAAGAGAAGAGATCGTTTTACTTCGATAGTGCACTAGTAGCTTATACATCAATAGGCTTTCTGCACAACTTCGAATAAGGTTCACGCGAGTTTTGATCATTAGATTGAGAATTCAAAAGTGACCGGAACGTTCTTTGTTATCTCTTGGAGGTTTAGTGACTAACGAAATAGAAAAAGGTTTTGTTATCCATCCTTAGGTACACAATTCAAAGAGAAGGGAGACCACGCTCCTAGGTGATTCACATTCGTGATTGGATTGGAAGATCTTGCGGATTACCATCGACGCAATGTCAATCGGATCACGCGACAAAGGTATGATATCTTTAGTATTATATGTTAATTAATTAGAGGGTTAAGGTTCAAATATGGAAAAATTTTAAACTGTACTAAAACCCCTTTTTAGTCTCGCTTCCGCTGCGTTGACCGTATTTTTCCCTACATGGGAATCCTTACAATCTCCCCCTTTGGCTATTTCATGACAAAACCACCACTCACAATGATCCTCACAAACATAATTGAATCTACGGGAGATGATAAGAATATAAAAAAACTTCAAGTCTCCAATCTCTTGTGGAACTATCAACCCTTCAAAACAAAATATTATGCTTTCCAAAGCAAGAGTATGTGAGATGATCAAGTGAGAATAAAACAAGCATTTGCATTTAAGAATTTAAGCACAACATCATGCAATGTATGTGTATGCAATGCTCCCCCTTAACGGGTTACTCCCCCTTAATGTATATTCTCCCAAACATGTTCAATTGCTACTACAATTAGCAACTCCCCTTACCACCATTCTACTCCCCCTTTTTGTCATGATATAGGCAAAGGAGTAGTCTCCAACCAGGTCACTTTTAGCAAAGAGAGATAGTAGCATACGAGATATTTGCATAATCATATAAGTCACTTTATGCATCTCAAGTAATTGGAGAGAAACAAGGAGATTTATTTAAAGAAAATGTGTGAAACAAACATGCTTTGCATACAAGACATGTAACATTCAAGTCCAAAACACAATGGTATTTGGCAAAGCAAATGACAAAGGTTTCAAATAAGAATTCAAACCAATTTCACCATTGTCATGAGTAAAGCAAAGATATAGAGATTTCATTGATTCAATTTAAGAACAACTATATCAAACTTTATAAGCGAAACATGGCATGAGCGACTTTGCACCCTATTTGATTTTTCCGGGAATGATACCCGTATGATAGTAACCATGTTCCACAAGTAAAGAAAGAGAGACATTTGGAATTTAAATTCCTTTGAACGGATACAAGATCCTTTATTTATTTTGAGTCTCATAAGCTTTTTCACACAAGTTTTGCATTTTAAGAATATGCAATCATCAATTCATGCTTTTTCATTTGAGCATGTTATATGAATTTCATGCTTTTTCATTTGACATTAGCATATTATAAAAGAATCATCATGTCATGGAGATAACTATAGGTCATTCAAATCATACTTCCTATTTAGATCTCCTAGTCCAAAAATGCATGTTTGAACATAAATATGACATGGATTGTAAACAAGCATGGTTCACACTTATTGAATTGAAAACATATATACATATGTGCAACCAAGCTTACTCAAGCAATTAAAAAAGAAGCATAAGATATTTCAAATTTTTGCAAGTGACAAGAATGCAAAATAGCTCTTTTTGCTTGAGTTCCCCATATGGGGTCATCACCATCCTTCATCATAGAAGGTCATGAGGTCCTATGGACCTACTAAGTCCATTGACTTAGTTGAACCTATTAGAGACAAGTTTGTCTCGTAGCAAGCGAGTTCATCTTTTCTAATCCACTTAGGTGAAATAATTTTCTTCCTAGTGGTCAAAAGTTCTAGAGATCTAGATGTTATAGGATCATGTGAATGAATTTCTTCCTTCCTATGAGCATGCATTCTAGCTCTAGCCTTCTTCTTCTCAATCATGCTCTTAACTCTACACATTTTAATGTAATGAAAGCACTTTGGTCTAATATGACAATTAATACCACAAAAATGACATGTAGGGATAAAGTTAGGAATCATACCATGTCCTTGTGCATGCATAGGAGCCTTCCCATGTCTTTATGGTTGTCTTGGTAGTTGGATAGGATCTCTCCTCCTTTGTTGTTGACCAAGACTTGGTTGCTTCCTCGGTTGAGTTTGCATGATTGGTCTCTTCCCTTGATGGATTTGAGTTTGAGAGAAGTTAGCATAAGGAACACTTGTAGGTTGAGCTTGAGGTTGTCTTCTTGGAGCTACCTTCACTTGTGCACTATAACAGCATTGTCCTAGATCAATCTTCTTCCTAGGAGTTTGCACCGGTGAAGCTTCTTTGTAGCTCAAGCTCTTGACAAACACGGTCTTGTTAGGAGTGGAGGACTCCTTACTATCTTTAAACCCAAGACCTCTCTTGTCATAAGGACTTTTTCCAACACTTAACGTATGGTCAAGTTTTTCGGTGCTAGAAACTATCCTAGTCTTTGACCCTTTGGCTTTTTCAAGCTCTCTCTTGAATCCTTCTTCATTTCTCTTAGATAAGTCTAACTCCTTTCTTATCTTATCTTCAATTTTCTTGGATCTTTCCACTTGTTCACTTAAGTGGTCAATATGAGTTAAAAGGTCTAGATTCTCTTCTCTCAATTTTTGAGTCTTTTCCTTGGTCTTCATTGCTAAGCTTTTAAAATCAGTGAGGTATTCATCTAGAACCTTTTTCTCCACATATCCATATGTGGAGTTAGATGAAGAGTCATCTTCACTAAAGTCAATTTCTTCTTGACTCTCATTCTCTTCTTCATTATAGAAGATCGGGAAGGCAAAATAGTTGTTCTCACAATCATTCAAGCTTGAGGGACTTCCTTCAACAACTTTCACTTTGTTGTCCCGCTTGTGAGAACAACCTAATGCCAAAAATTTTGCCACAACCTCTTCATCACTATCACTTGAAGTGGCGACCTCCTCTCTTTCATCTTCCAAGTTAGCACATTCCTTGGAGATATGCCTGAATCCTCCACATTCGTAGCATTGAATCTTTTCTCTTGAAGACATCTCATGATATGGCTTGACATTCTTGATTGTGGTCTTCTTCTTCTTGAAGTCATTCCCCTTTGAGCCATAACCACTCTTTTATAGATTTAAGAACTTCTTGAATCCCTTGGCAATGAGTGCCATGTCTTTATATGAGTCATCATCCTCCTCTTCCATCTTGGATGTCTTCAAGGCAATATCCTTTTTCTTCTTAGGAGGTGATGAGGTAGCCTTTCTTGATTCATAGGCTAGAAGTCTTCCAATGACTTCGCTCGGCTTCATTTCTTTGTAGGTGTCATTTTCTTCTAAAGCCGTCACTTTGGGCTCGAACCTCTCGGGAAGTGATCACATGATCTTTTGCTTGATTCTTCTATCCGAGTAAGGATCACCAAGTTGGTGACTTTGGTTCACAATGTCTATTAGTCTTACTTGGAAGTCATTGAAGTGCTCGTGCTCTTCCATCCTAATGGTCTCAAACCAAGTTTGGAAAACTTGGAGCTTGGAGTCCCTAACTACCTCGGTTCCTTCATGAGGAACTTCTCGGATGTCCCATGCCTTTTTGGCTATCCTAGTCATTTGAATCAACTTATATTGATTCTCATCGACTGCGCAACGGATGGCATGTATGGCTTTGTTGTTCCACATGGAATCAACAAATTCTTGCGCGTCCCACTATACCTTAGGCTTAAGCACTTCTTCTCCTCCATTCAACGGAGTCATCATAGGTGGAGCATATCTATCTTCAACCGCCATCCACGCCTTATCATGGATTTGGCATATGTATGCTTCCATCTTCCCCTTCCATGAGGAGTAATTATCGCCGGTGAGCAACGGTGGCCTCACGCTCGACGCTCCCTCGTTGCTCATCTCGAAACCAATCATAGTGTTTGGATGAATGCAAATGAGATGAATGCAAAATGTATGAATAAATCAAAAAATCACACAAGATGCAAAACACACCAAAATGAGCAAGGATCACCTATGTATGTCTAGGAACCCGCTCTGATACCAATTGAAACAAATTATGCACGGTGTGTTCTATATATTAATCTAGAGGGGGTGAATAGATTTTAATCATTATTACCCAATTTTTGCATGTATGTCAATTTTACAAAAATGCCCCTAACTAGTAACAATAATATAACAAATGTAATAAGGTGCGGAATGTAAATAACACTTGATATTTACGTGGAAACACTCACGGGAAAAACCACGGGCTATTATGTGTGCCACACACGAACCTCGAATCCACTAATTGAAATGATTACAATCTAATCCGAGTTTAATGATCTAATCTCGATCAATAATCATTGCAACTACCTAATCCAGGTATAAGTGGACCTAGTCCAATTGCTTGTGATTTAAGCTACCTAATCCCGATACCAACACGAGACTTAATTCTCTAAGAAGAGATAATACAACCTAAGTGAATATATGAAATATCCAAAAATGCAATTAGTGCTAGGTAACCCTATATGCTTATCTAGGATGATGATTTTGCAATTAATTCAATCCTAGATATTAAAAGCTAGATGACATGTCAAATAGCTTAGCTAAACAAAGATTATGAAAACCTAGATATAGCTATCAAAATACAACACTCAATCATGTCAACACAACAATCTCTATTTTGTATCTAGAATATATTCTAAGAACATACAAATAATATAAGAGATGTCAATGATAAATAAAACACTAATTATATATGATAATAGTGAAGAACTTACCAAAGAATGTGTGTTGACCAAAACCCATGCAAGCAAGCATCCTAACTATGCTAGAAAATGCTAGATGATATTTTGATGCATATGAGAATGGTTTTTGAGTGTTAAAAATGTGTTCTTGATTTGATTTTCTCTCAAATGTCTCTCTTTGAAGTTTAGGGTTCTTAGAGTTAAAGAACATCCATTCAGAAAATGAGAAAGTGTGATATTTATAGACATCAAGAACAGGGCATGTGAAAAGACAATTTTGCCCCTGAAACACATCGATCCGCGGTTTCAATCGGTGGCCAGGCCACCGATTACAACCGTCGAATTGAGCCCGAGAAGAACAAAGCATCATCAGCGGTTTCGTAACCGCCGATCAAACCGCCGAATCAAACCCGAGAGAATAAATCGATCAGGTATGAACGGTGGTTTCGAACAGCGGTCGTGACCACCGATCTTAACCGTAGAATTGCTCCAGACACTTCTGGACACAAACGACGGTTTCATTTGGTGGCCAGGCCGCCGATCATAACCGCTGATCACCAACAGAGGTGAAAAACAAGGAGAAGCCAAGGGCATTCTCCGTAGGCGGTCTTTGTGCAAGAGCAAGCACATTCTAGTGCATGCGCGGACATTTCCGAAAACTATCGGGATACGAATTACAAGACACAAATACACACAACAAGATATATCAATCAAAGTGATAGTGTGTAAAGTGACATGTAAAGAGTATGCACACAAATGCAAGTATGCTAAGTGTGTGTGTGCAATCTAAATCTCTTCAGAGAGAACTGAGCACTAGAGATTATACCTTTGGCGTGCTTGCCTCTTGAGGTCTTGAAAGGGCCTTTGAGTTTGATCCTCAATTACCTAAACTACCCTTACAAACAAACCTCAACATATAGTTTATCCACAAAATAAGCCAATCAAAAAATAGGAATCCTTACAAATTTCAATGTTTTAAATGTTTTTCAAATTTCAAAAGATTGAATTTCAATGTTTTAAATGTTTTTCAAAACTGACCTTTATATGGTCTTATGACCATAACCTTTTATAAAAAGATTTAAATTGAGTTTTGTAAACTTCAGCACAAACTAGACACCCATACCTTAACAACGGTATATTATTCGTAATATTTCATGACCGTTCAGATTGGTTTGAAATCTCCAAAGTGACCACCAAAACAGGGCAACTATGTTGTTGTCCGTTTCTGACCTTTGGTCACTCTATTGACCATAAATGTTTCTATAGACATCAAAATATCATTCCATAAATTATAGTAGAAAGTAGACATCCATACTTTTCCAACGATATATTATACGAAAGGTTTCAATGTCGTTTGGTTTCGATGTCGTTTGGTTATGTTTTGAGGTGCTTAAAGTTGAAGCTGATGCACTGTCGCGCCCAAACCGCTGTACATCCGCCCTACGTAGAGCGGGCACCTGATTGATTTTTCAATCCTCCCTCAATCTGCCCTTCACCCGCCCTACGTAGAGCGGTTTGCGCAGAAACGTTTTGGAAAATTTCCAAAATGACATTGCTTCAATTGGACATCATATATATATGCCTCTTTGATCTTAGGTCACTTTAATGACTCAAAAAACCCATATTTTTTATTGAGAGGATTTTCAGAGAGATTCACCCAAGAACTCATCTTTGATCATCCAAACCCATTTCCACATGCATAAATCATAATCCAAGCATCATCTAGGATTATCTAGTATGTGCTAATGCATGGGTCTTCTTCAACACACATGGTATGATTTGTTGAACACTATTATCTTACATAATTAGTGTTTTTACTTATCAATTTTATCTCATTTATTACTTGTATGTGTTTAGATTAAATTCTACATACATGATTGAGATTATGTGTTGATTGGGTTACTTGTGATAGCTAGGATTTTCATGTTTATCTAACATCTAGCTATTTGTTCTCATTAAGATGATTGAGATTATTTTTGATAGCTATTGTATCTATAATTGGTTATCATTAACATAGCTAAACTTTATGCCATGACATATAGCTATATTTGATATCTAGGATTGATTTTATTGTCATCATATAATCCTAGATAAGCATTTAGTGTACCCTAGCATTATTTGCATATTTGGATATCATTGCATATTCACTTAGGGTTTAATCTCTTCGGAGAAGTAAGTCTTGTGTGATAGACCGGGATTAGGTCGGACACCAGGATTAGGTGTTCACATGAGCAAATTGGACTAGGTCCACTTTTACAGGCCTGCAGGTAGTGGTAGCGGGATATTGGCCGGGATTAGGCCTTCAAACCGGGATTAGGTTGTATACGCTATCACAATTAGTGGATTCGAGGTTCAAGTGTAGCGCACTTACCAGCCCGTGGTTTTTCCCTGTTGAGGGTTTTCACGTAAAAATCAAGTATCGTTTATATTTCCGCACCATATTACACTTGATTATTGTTTTGTGAATTTGGGTTATATTTGTAATATTGACTAATCCGAAAAATTTGGTAATAACGGATTAACAACCCTTTTTCACACCCTCTATGTCGTATTCAAAAAGACATGCACATTTTCACTAACAAGAAGATTCAATGGTATGAAGATGGAACATATTCCTCGAGAGAAGAACCATCGAGCAGATGTCCTGGCCAAGATAGCTGCAACTGGAGGATGGACATTACCAAAAGGCGTACCATTCCAATTGATACCCCGTCCTAGCATTGCCATAGGGTTAGAAGTGAGCCCGGTTGACCGACTCCCTTGCTGGATGGATCCCATAGCTGATTACCTCCAAAATGACACTCTCCCAAAAGACCCAGATCAGGCGGTAGGCTCAAAAGGACTGCTACCCGGTACTGCCTGGTAGAAGGATACCTCTATCGCAAAGGAAAGTCACTTCCATTGCTGAGATGTCTGCATCCGGATGACGCTCAATGGGCGCTGAATGAGGTATATGCAGGGGACTATGGCAACCATGTATCAGGACATACTTTGGCGTACCAAGTTCTCAGGATGGGATACTTCTGGCTTACTCTTCATCAAGATGCTAAGAAGTTTGCACAATCCTGTGAACCTTGTCAGAAGACATCAAACCTTCATCACTTACCTTTGGAAAGACTCACTTCAATCAGCACACCTTATCCATTTGCTATCTGGGGGCTAGACTTGATCGGGCCACTTCCCACTACTCCTGGCCAGGCCAAGCCAAGCACATTATAGTGGCCATAGATTACTTTACCTGGTGGGTGGAAGCAAAGTCCCTGGTTTAGATTTCTGAAGCAAACACCACAAACTTTGTCAAGGAAAGCATTGTTTGCCGATTCGGTACCCCGATGGCCATAATCACTGATCTAGGAAAACAGTTTGACAATGCCAATTTCAGGTCTTTCTGTGAGAAGCAGGGTATCGACCTTCGTTTTGCCTCGGTAGCCCACCCTCAGACTAACGGATTAGTGGAAGCTACCAACAAGACCATCAAGAAACTCCAACAGAAGAAAGGATAGTGGGTTGAAGAGCTTCCTAATGTTCTGTAGGCATATCGGACTACTAAGAGGACTGATACTGAAGAAACTCCTTACTCGTTGGCTTTTGGAACAGAAGCAGTCTCACCTATCGAGCATAAACTGACATCTTTTAGGGTCCAACATTTTGAGTTAGAAGATAATGAAACAAAGTTGAGAGCTAGTCTCGACCTCCTCGAGGAGAAGTAAGGCAGAGCTGCAAAGAGGGTAGCAGCCTACCAGAGCAAGATAGCCCGATGTTTCAATAGGAAGGTGAAAACTTGAAACTTTAAAGAATCGGACTTGGTTCTCAGGAAGGTGACCCGAAAAATATCTGACGAGGTACTAGCCCCCAACTAAGAAGGTCCCTACCTGATAAAGATAGTGGTTCGAAAGGGGGCTTACAAACTAGAAGACATGGATGGTTACCCAGTAGACCACATTTGGAATGCCGATCACCTTAAAAGATTTTACCCTTAGAGTTTGAAGAATAATTTATTTCGGTTGGTATATTTCTAAATGTGTACCTCGCATTTGCTTTGTATTCGCTTCTTGAGAAATTCAATAAAGTCAGATTTGTTCTCCTACACGATTCTCCTTTATTCGCCTTGAAATGTTCGTCACCATTAGATTGAATCAAGACCAGGTAAGCTACATAGCAACCCTGATGCCCTGGTCTGGGTTAACCCCTCCAAGAGAATCTCTATTACTAAACCAAGACTAGGAGAATCACACACATCTCCTAATGCCCTGGACTAGGTCCATACACTCCAGGAGGGTCGCCATGATAAAGCTACTCAAGACCAAGAAAAGCCAAATGGCATTCCCACTGCCTTGGTCGGAGAATACCCTCCTCCAAGAAGGATCTGGTACATGAGTGCTTAAATGGTATAGTTGCCAGCCAGACTTAGGATACAAAGTCATGGCCCGAGTTGCCCGTCGTAGTCCTTAAGACTAGGAAAGCTTATACGGCACCCCTGCTACCTCGGCCGGGGAATACCCTCCGCCGGGAAGGATCTGGATGGTGTAATTATCTACCGGGATCATTTCGCTGAAGGATCAGGATCCTCTAGCAGGACATCTGATGCCTAAGATTCACCACTCGAAGACCTGGTGCTAAAATGGGCCCTAATTCCCCACCAGGGTGAGACCTCCTATGGATCAAGATACCTAATTAAGATACCCGATACCTTGTCCCACCATATGAGATCTGGTGCCAAAGTGGTCCTAATTACCTACCAGATGTTGGTAATCTGAATACCATGACTCCTTAGTGCGGATATGTTAAGTTGCACGATTCACCAATATTGTCACTTGAGCACTAGGCATCCCGATTCGCCTTGGAGAAGTCAAGAATCGGTCTTAACCAACAACCAGAACCAATTCAAAACCAAGACCGCCCCCCCGAGTAGGAGGTGCCTGGCATTTTAATTTACATTGTTCGAGTCAGATACCAAAAACAACCCCGATGGCTTGCCAGGATTAAACCATCAGACTCAAATAGTGAGTGTTACTTGAGGAAATTCTAGTCAAACCTTACAAGGAGACTACTCACCAGGATACTTCTGACTAAGTATCCAGCCACTAAAACTTAATCAACACCAAATTATTAAGGAAGGCTCTGTTCAAATTATGGAGGGCTATCAAACAAGTTCAAGGTGTCAACAATGTTTCAAGTGAGTTATTATTATAGTTAAGCGAGGTCCTACTAAGATCTAGTAGGCATTCAAACGTCAAAATTCTATGAAGGCTCGCTACAAACAGATACTACAAAAAATAGAATTCTATTGATCAATCAGGGTGCCAAACCCCTATTTTCTGGTCTACAAATTGGATATATATATATATATAAATAGGAGAATGATCATGCGACATCTTGTTTATCTCCCGCCTCCTTGACGCCCATAACCTCTAGATCAATCTGAGTCTCCCCAGTCTCTAAGATCCTGGCTTCAACAGAAGCCTCCACCCCCGTCATTGGATCAGACACAACGTCAGCAGGAACCTCAAGATCGTGCATTTGATTAACTTGAGGAATAAGAGAATCAAGAGCCCGGCTTCACCTATTATCATGGGGTCAACAGTAGGCAGGGTAGGCTTTTGATGCAAATAAGAAGCTGGGGTAGCAGCGGGATCCACCTGGACCGGAGTAGCATCAGAGAATTGTCTAGCCTTGGCCAAAATTGATCCCGGTTCCACCCAAAAGTTCCCTGCATATCAAAGTCAGCATGAAGAGCTTGGACAACTTCGTAGGTAGCAGTAAAGTACCCAAGCTCAAAAGAATCATCTACCCTCGCATTCAGAGCTTGCACTGCATCCCGCAAAACCCAGTTATCCTTCAGAAGTTGGTTTTTTTCCCTTGCCAACTCTTCCCTCTGGGCACGCTGGCTTGTAGACTTGATGGTTCCTTTGTCATAAGCACAACTCATGCATTCTAGATCGACCAAGGCTTCCTGCCTATCCTGCTCAGACGCAGCCGCAGACTTGACCAAATCATTTACAATCTCACGGGACCGAGCTTGGTCCCTCCTAGCTTCCCCAACTCAGCTTTGACTACGATGCTAGCCTCCTGAAGGGACTTCATCCGCTCTTCCATCGCCAGGTTAAATTTGAACGCCTACAAACATAAAAAATAAAAATAAATAAAAATAAAAATAAAAAAAGAGTAAGTACCTCTCTTGAATCACCCAACTAAAGCAGGAAGACCGAAAGTCATACCTTAGCAAGCATAGAAGCCCCCTTTGTTACCAACATGTCCCCTAACATGGAGACCATATCATCAGTATTGGCATCGACGCAAGCTGCGGCAAAGCGAGATACTATCTCTTGCCTGCTCCTATCTATCGACCATGATCCAGAAGACAGATTGACAGAGAGGGTGGATACAGAAACAGTTTCCTTCTCCTTTTCCGCTTTATGAGACCACTGAGAATAAGCGGGTGAGGGAGCTGGAATGGAAGGAGAATCAACTGGTGGAAGCCCAAAAGGGGAAACAACCGGAGCCTGCTTCAGGGCTTGGACAGAAGATCCACGAGCCTTGGCAGCTTTAGCTAACATCTCGCTAATGGTAGGATGCATTGGGACCAAAGCAGGAAGCAGGATAAGAAGACTCGGAGACGACCCCACCGAAGTTGAAGTAATAGTTGATGCAGGTTGATCATGCTTAGGAAGGACACCAGTGTTAGTACCAGTGCCAGAATCAGGATGATGGATAGGAGAATCAATAGGAGAATTGGCAAATGAAGCGTCTTGAATCTCTGGACCTACAAGAACGGGAAAGGAAGGCACAAGAGGGACAACGGATACTGTCATACAAGAAATCAACGTTAGACCAAAGAATAACGGAACAAAAGAAATGGGGAATATCAAGACGAAAAATTACGTACCTGGATGAGCCAGAGAGATTTTTAAATACCGGTTTACCCAAGCACTATCAAAGGAATCAAATGTGGGATACTTCACGTTTGTGTGAAATCAGGCCGCGATTTTCTTCAAAATGCCCAGCGATTCCTTGGAAAATTTTCCCTTACCCCATTTATCTTGACCGTTGAACTAGGTAGGAACAAAATAGTCAATCCCGTTAACCAAAACCGAATTTCCCCAATCGCCTCTTACTATGACCCACTCTTCGCGCCAAGGGTGGAGGTATTTCTTAGCAACTCCAAGGATGACAAACTTCAGAGAGTTCTTCGTTCTCAAATAAAAATAGCTCTTGGGATCTGCTGTGATGGCCGCCACTTAAAAGATATACCGGAATTCATTAAATCCAGGCTCCTTCTCTATATTATCTATCTCGCATTGCTCCCTCCAAAGCACTAAAAACCAAACCAGGTACTTCAAGAATCCTGGTGAGATCTGTAAGGGAGTAAGACCAAGGGCAACCAGTATCCTACGGAAAGTAGGATGAAGAGGTAATCTTAACCCACACTCAAAGGCCACCACATGAATGGGGATTTCACCTTTGGCTGGGTAATACACATCATAATCTCGAAGTGGAAGAATAAGTGTGAGGTCATTAGAAACCTGGTACTCCCTCCTTAAACGAGTTATAGTGTTTGTCGTGCAAACAGAATTAGGAACAATCCAGAATGTGGGAGGGAAGGTAGGAGCGCTGCCAGTCAGAATTCTAATAGGGATTCCCTCCTCATCATCATCCTCGTCATCTCCCTCCGCGCCCTCAGCAGTGACTTCGATCGGAGCATCAGACTTACTTGTAAGATCCAGCTTCGTCTTAGGACTCCTATCGAAAACACAGCGTTGTGATAAAACAGAGCTACCAGCCGTATCCTGTTCTTCCCGACCCTTTTTTCCTCAGATTTAAGGGGTTGCTCTCAGTGGAAACGACCCTTCCATGTCAAAAAGGACGTCAAGGCTGCCAGCGGGGGTGGGTAGAGATGCCATTGTAGCATAATAAAGAAGAAGAAGAAAGAAACTTGAAGGGTTGTCGGTAAGAAGGAAGACTCGAGAGAGAAGAAAGATTGATTCTTGATTTTTTGAAAGTGTTAGTGAGCGTGAGTAAGTGAGGGAGAGAGTGGTGTATTTATAGACAAAGGTGGATGGTTACTGGAATAGAAAAGGAAATACGAAGTGATGACCAGAGACTTGTTTAAGGCGGTTTCGAGAAAATGGCGCCAAAAACTGCTCGTTTAAATCTAAGGAGCAATCATCATCTAACACGTGGACTGCTCATTAAATGCCATTGTATCCAATGAAGATTTCCTCCTTAGTAGTGGAAGCCAGCCAGACGAGAGTAGATAAGCAGACAGGATAGAAAATCCTTCAAGCTGGCTAAGAATCCTGACTCCAACCCCAGCAAGGTACCGGTGTTCAAGTCAGGGGGGACTTCTGTTAACCGCCAAAAATGGCAGGGGTCAAAGAAGAATTTTCCATCAACATTGGAAGAGAAATCGAGATAGAAAGACATCATAGAAGAGCATCCTGATACCCCGCCACTCCACAAATTGGCCGGGTACAACCTCCTACCAACCCAGATCCAGATCAAGATCAAGGGTCCCTAGACTCAAAAGGTACCAGGAAACACAGAAGACAAGGATCCAAGGACTCCACTGCCATTGATCGGACCAAAATTGGTACAATTTAAGCCCTCACTTCCTTCTCTTTATGCTTGATTCTCGGGCATTATCCCATGATTTAATTGTATAAATTAAGTGTTTTCAGGTATTTACAGAGTTCAGGGGCATTGAAGTAATTTTGGAGAAATATGGGCAAAAGTGTAAATTCTGAAGAAGGTTTGGAGTTTATCGCAAATTTAGAAGAGTACAAGGGAGCTATCCGCAATTCGCTAAGCAAAGCAGCTAAGGCTCGTCACGTCACCTGATGTGGTGCGTTTTGGGGTGGTGGCTGATAGTGGGCTTCTAATTACACCCCAGCCCACTTCTTAGCACGCCCACAAATAGCCCATACCCCCGCATTAGTGAAACGGTGCGTTTTGAGGGTGTGGGCTTCTAAATACACCCCACTTTGCTTCTAAACACACCCCATTATAGACAAAAGAAGGAGCGTCTGATTGCACCCCAGTTTTATGCTGAATTCACCCTATCTTCTTCAACCTTATTCTTCCCTTCCTCGCGTGCAGCAGCCATGGCATCCTTCAAACCCTAGCTCGCTTGAAGTCGCCCTTCCTCGACCTACTGCCGACCGTTTTTCAGCCCAAATTAACAGCCACATCAATGGCAGACCGGTCGTAACAATTCTAGCACCCCAAAACCACCAGAATCATACCACGAAATCACGCATCCATCTCCCCTTATCGCCCCTAATTGTCAAAATTTTGCTCATCGTTGTCGCCACGGCGACAGGGAATGATTTAGGCACCAGTTCGTGTCACCATTTGCGTCGCCCAAGCGTCGCCATGAACCCAAAACAGCGACATCCACTGTGTCATGCCTGATTGGCTGAATTTGGGTGGGCAAATTACAAGAAGACCCCTTAGAGGGGCCAAAATGGCAATATTGCAAAGTCTAGGGGGTGTTTTGGTAATTGACCACCCGAGACCTAATTTGAAAATCCTATAAATTCATCACTATTTTTCCCCTTTTAGACAACTCTTGGCCATTCTTGACAACCAAGAAACCTCTTTTCTACCATTCCTAATCCTTCCATTTCTTTTCTACCTTAAACTAAACATCTAGATTACCTTCCCCAAATCATTCCTTTCTTCCCATCTTCTCCACATATCTCCTTAGTCACTTCCCATTTGACTCCACCTATCTATACACATCCTCATCATCCACTATTTGCACAAGGAGCATCAAATGCAAGGAAAGGATCAAGCTTACAAAAGGAGAACCAAGGGTGATTTCTTAATCTTTTACTTGCCTTCCCTTTGATTTTAATATGTGTAACTAAATCCCCTTTCTAGGGTTTTGATATGAAAACATTTGGATTGGGTTTTGCTTAAGTTTTAATATATATTTAATCTCTATTTGTGTTATATTCATTTTATAACTAGATTCTATGCATTATATAATTGACATGTATGCCCACTAGTTGATTATACTCTTGTTTAGGATAATTTGTTATATAATCTTGATTGGATTGACAACCTTGATGGATTGAGAATGCAGTGACTAGGACAGACCGTCGGAGGGTATATCAACCGCGATTATCTAAACCGTTAATTGTAACAAACCGATCCCACCGTGACCCCCTTTCCTTAATTGGTTAGGCATTGTGGTGGGAAGTTGTTTAGGGTTCATAGTGATGGTCTAAACACATTCTAGAAATCAATTGGTTAACATTTATGAGATTGGTTCACTAAGGTAGCTTGAGAAGCACTTCCCGTAATCCACTTGTGATCCCACTAATTCCCTAACAATTCCTTTAATTGTTTATTCCATATATCTCTTATCTAGATTTCTATCTATTTTATTAGTTTTATTAGGTTTATTTTACATGTATGTTTGATGGCTTGACAAACCATACAACCATCCATTGCTTATGATTTATTTTATTACATTTATGAATTGTTAATTTATTCAACTATTACTCTAATTCCCTATGGAACGAACCCTAATTGCCACTTTACTAATTTTATATCTAAGTGGTGAAATCGGTTTTCAACACGAACACTTTTTAAAAACAAACATTTTGTTGAGTACACAACAACGGCTCATCAGCCATCCGGAATCCTAATACCCCGATACGCTCATACAAAGTTTAATGAACGGGGAGAAGGCAAGATACCTGAGTACCCCGATCCCACCTAAAGCTAGCCAACCAAGCAGTACGTATCAGGCTAGCAGACTACCGAGTATCAAGACAAAATCAAGTATGCCGAAAATCAGACTACATAGAAAGGAAAAGCATAACGACAGCATTTTAAGAATAGGGAAGTGGTTTCTTTCCCGCCACTTAAAGAGTCCTATTTGAAAAACAAGTCAACTCCATTAGAAGTCCGTCGAATAAGGAATCTCTAGATTCCTGGAAGGAAAGAAACGATCTTCTCGCCAATAGCCACTGAAGGGCCCGAAAAACTCTAGGTCACAAGACCGAATTCAGAGAAGTGCTGGGCAAGTATTGATGATCGCGCTCCAAATGTTCACATTTAGCGCTCCTTTTTCCTATCTTTTGTATTCGTTTCCAAGCATTTTTGTGTATTTAATAGGGTGTAAATAAGTGTTTCAGGGAATTAGGGAAGTTCAGGGGCAATTGTGTAATTGTAGAGAAATCAGGGGTAAAAGTAAAATATTCTGATAAATATTGAAGATTTTGTGAATATGCCAAAGATTAGGGGGGCTAATTGTAATTCACCAGCCAAGGCAGTTATCAGCGCCACGTCAGCAAGCTGAACGACGTTGTTTTGGCATGCTTGGCGTCAGCATGACGTCACCCTTCTTCTCAAGCTTCAGCCGGGTCAACAACGACCCGCGTGCCCGACCCGTTTACCCGATGACCCAGATTGGACCCGATTCAGACCTGATCATTTCTGGTCGATTTTCGACCCGTTTTCGGTGCTCTTTCTGGCAGATTTCAGTCTAGATCAGAAGCCCACTTCCTCCCGGTCACAATGGGTTTAGTTTGGGCCTTCCATGCACTAGTTTGGCCTCCCATCCAAGTCCACCAACTTCCATGGAAACGCAAGCTTCAAGCTCACTTCCAGCGGGTCCTTGGCTGCCCAAATACGATCCAAACTCACCAAATCTCAGCGATTTCATGCAGCGGGAACAAGCCCGCAGTCTAGAAGGTCAAAGCTCGCCTCAAACGTCCATTTTTGAACGGCGACTTCCAACGGCGGGCAAGAACCCGCGAGCTTGGCCTTCTGAACCCGCCGGAGTGGCCAACCTTGGAGATATTTCGGCCAAACCTTGCCTAAATCTTCCCTAATATATATATCCCTCTTTCCTAACCTAAAACACTCTCTCTAATATCCAAATACACATCCTTTTAGACCAAATTACACCCAATAGCTTAGAATAACATTAGAATAGCTTAGATAACTTAAACACACACTACATGGTTGCATGTGAGCTTCATAGCTTGGAAGGAGTAGATTTGGAGCTTCATTGAAGACAAGAAGATTACCATATTGTGGTTAGTTCTATCTATTACTTCTTTCCATTATTTGTGATTCATGTAACATGTATGTGTATAATAATCTTCATGTTAAGGGATTGATTTTCATATGACTTATTATTGTAATTAATTGATCTCTACCTTTATATATCCATATTTAGCTATTGAATGTTAAATTGAGTTAAATTGAATGGATGCAAGTTGTTAATTGACAAATTAGTAACTTGTAATCTTGTTTAATAATATTTGATTAGCTATATTGGAGAAGTCTTGGTTAGTAAGTACATGATCAACACTTATTGACTAATTCTTAGGTTCTAGGTTGTATTATCTCTATTATTGTCATTCTATAATCATAGTTGATAATATTTAGAGTGGTAGTTGTTAAATTACCTATGCCATAGAACTAGTGAGCTTAATTGTGATCAATTAATAAAATCCCTTTTCATTTATCCATGCTCTTGCATAACCTTGCAAGAATTAGTTAGTATAGTTAGTTGTAGTTAGTGTAATTTCATTGTAGTAACTTAGTTGTAGTTGAGTTAATATAACTTAGTTGTAGTTGCTTAATTGCCATCTTAGTGTTAATTAATTTACTTGCTTATTAGTTGCAATCTAATTAGTTTAAATTAATTAGTTGTCTAGTGATCGCATCTTTACTTTACCGTTGTAATGAGAGATTACGTATCCGTACCATAGGATACGCATAGTGTAATTTTCCATCCTAGCCATCATTAGTTTAGATAATCGCTTGCCACCGTCTCCTTTTACTTTGATTGCCTGTAATTAGTGTAAATAGCTTGACTATAACCTAAGGCGTAGAACCGACTTTACGTGTACAACTTCCCTGTGGAACGAACCGTACTTGCTGCTACGCGATCTTAACGATCCGTGCACTTGCGGATAAACCCATACGCCCATTATTTACGATAGTTTATAGAACTATCCAGTGGCGCATTAAGTTTTTGGCGCCGCTGCCGGGGATATTTTATAGACCCAATTCGGGCGTATCAAGTTTTTGGCGCCGCTGCCGGGGAATATAGTATACGTTTCGTAGGTCTAGTCTTTGTTTTAGTCATTTTTAGTCATTGTTGATATTTTTATATTTTTATTTTTATTGTTCATAATCTACCTTGTTCGATTTGATCGTGTGTTGTTTGGTTGTTTCAGATTTTAGATCAATATGGAAAGTGGTAATTCAGCATTGATTAGTCAATTGGCCGAATTGAATGGGAAGGTGGCAATTTTCATGTCACACTCTAGGCAGGCACCGGCACCAGTTTATCCATCTTTGGGGTGGAATGGACACACGGACTTTGTTCCGCAAGGAGAGCCATGGTCGGGAATGCCAGAGATACCATCCATGTATCCATACGAATACTACAACAATCAAGCGAGCAATGATCAAGAATGGAACCACTAATGGGAAAACTTTGATGAAGAAGCATACCAACATACAATTGACCAATGGCTACTTAACATAGAAGAATGCACAGAAAGGTGTAGCAGTCAGTTGGAACAATGTGTGAAGGGTTCCCAAGAAGAAACCAAGGATGAGCCACATCAACTCCACAAGGCAACCGACCCTTTCTCTTGTTTCACTGTTGAAGAAGAGCTGAGAATTGAAGAGGAGCTAAGGCAAGAAAAGGGTGTTGGAAATTTTGTGACTAACTCATGGTTTGAAGCAATTTTTTGGGTATGATTAATTCCATGGAAATGGAAGATTAAAGTGGATTCGAATTCTCCTCCGTGAGAGCTTCGAAATGGTGTACTCAAATTCACAAAATGGTTAATGGGTGAATGAGAAATTGAATCTCAAAGTGAACCCATTGTGTAGGGATCAAAGTGAATCCCACATTGCTTAGGGAAGTCACTTATGTGTAGTATATAAGTGAATGTGTGATATGAGGTATCAACAATGTGTGGCATAGAGGCTCTCTCTCGCGTGCGCAGGGGGGGTGCAAATCATGGACCTCGAACCTTCGAATGCACGACTCGTGTGTGGGCGCGACCTGCGTACACGAATGTCGCTCCGATTGGACCGTGAGAGTCCAGTTGACTTTTTGCCACTTCCCTAAGTCAACGTTTTTGATAAGGAAAGAATTAATTGGTTGGATTCTGATTTCTTACTTGATCACTAAGAATAAAGAATCGGTTTTAATTAGAAATAAATCTCTTCAAACGGAAATTATTCTCTAATTAATTGGATTTCCTTATTAAAATCAAAAACGTATTAACCAAGGAAATTCCACATTAATCCCGAAACCCTAGTGGTTCATTATTATCTATAAAACCCTAGGTAGTCTGCTCATTATTTTATCATCCCGGATTACACAGCAGCAGCAGCCGTAATCCTTCTTCTCCTTCTTCAGTTCTTTGGTGAGTTTGATCCCGAATATTTGAGTTCGCTGAAAGTGGTTTGCTCCACTGTCGAACCGTTGTATCTTGGGAGACGATCGCTAACACATACGGTGTAATATACGGCGAAATCGTCTTAAGGACACCGTGTGAAACACGGGCCTCGGTTCCTCTGATTTCTAACATTTTTTTCTGGTTTATCTACATTATCTTGCTGCAGGTTCAACCCAGATTGTGGTTTTGAAATAACAACAACAATCTTAAGACGATGTTTAAACATTCTTTTCTTCTATTCAAACCTTCTAGTTTCTGAACCTCTGTTTGATTTGTGATAACTCGGATTAAACTCTGTTTTATAAAACGTCACCATATAATTCGTTTTATAAACTTGAAATAACTGTGGAAATTAGTTTTGGTTTCAGACACTGATTTCAAACCATTAACTGGTTGAATATTCAGAAATCGGGTCTAATCTTAGGCACTGATTTCGTTTTGGCTAATCGGGTCTACAAGTGTAGACACTGATTGTGATTTCTTCTGAAAAAACTGGAATCGTAGTGATTCGTTGTATTTTCTATTTCAAAATCTCGAATCGTTTGATTCACAGTTTGGAAATCTCGAATCGTTTGATTCACTGTGATTTCTCTTATAAATCTAGAATCTGTTTGATTCATTACTTTATCGTTTGATTGATATCAGCGATATTATATTCGTCACTCTAAAAACAATCTTATTCTTGTTTTAGATATTATGGCGAATACCTCTAACGTGAACTCGAGCGTTCCAATAGAGACTCCGAACGCAAATCCAACTGTGGGTGCTTCGGCTGTGAACTCTGTGCTTGTAGGCGAGGTGCCTGTAGCATTGCCTACTGTGGCCTCAGCGACTCCGGCCATCAACTCCTTCGTCAGAAACATGCCTGATCCGATGATGAGCCAATATATGAGTCAAGGGAATGTTCCTATGGCAAATCCCTACATGAATTCGGTACCATTACCGATGAATCATATGGAGAAACCTGATAAGTTTAGTGGACCGAACTTTAAGCAGTGGCAGCAAAAGATGTTGTTTTATCTGACCACGCTAAACCTTGGCAGGTTCTTAACTGAAGATGCTCCTAAACCTAATAGTGGTGAAGAGCAAGATGTTCAGATATGGAATGCTATTGATGCATGGAACCACTCAGATTTCCTGTGCCGCAATTACATAATGAACGGGCTGTCAGATTCGCTATATAGCATCTATTCTTCAAAGAAAACAGCCAAAGAACTATGGGAGTCATTAGACCGAAAATACAAAACTGAGGACGCTGGTTCGAAGAAGTTTGTAGTGGGCCGGTTTCTTGATTACAAGATGGGGGACTCCAAGACAGTTATGAGTCAAGTCCAAGAACTACAGGTGATTCTGCATGAGATACATGCCGAAGGGATGACCTTGAGTGAAACCTTCCAGGTGGCTGCAATCATTGAGAAGCTTCCTCCTTCATGGAAGGATTTCAAGAACTATCTCAAACACAAGCAAAAGGAGATGAAGATCGAAGATCTGATTCTCAAGCTTCGTATTGAAGAAGATCACAGGAAGTAAGATAAGAAAGATGTCAATGCGCCTGAAGCGAAGATCAATATAGTTAAGCATGGGCAAAGTTCTAAACCAAAGAAGAACAAGCCTGGAAAAGGATCCAAACTGGGTCCAAAGGGAGGAGTCTCTAAGAAGCCAAAATTCCAAGGGAAGTGCTTCAACTGTGACAAGCTGGGTCACAAATCTTCTGAGTGCAGGTTGCCAAAGAAGAAGAAGAATCACGAGGCAAACGTGGTTGCTGGGATCTCAAAAGAAGTATCCGAGATCAATCTCTCTGCAGTTGTGACAGAAGCAAACCTGGTTGGATCAAATCCAAGGGAGTGGTGGTTGGATACTGGAGCCACTCGCCATATATGCTTTGATAGGGAGATGTTCAATACGTTTAAAGAAGAAGCGAATGGGGAGAAGCTATATATGGGCAACTCAGCCACATCTGACGTCAAGGGACGTGGGCAAGTCGTTCTCAAGATGACCTCTGGTATAACCCTGAGCTTGAACAATGTGCTGTATGTACCTGAAATTCGCAAGAACTTGGTGTTCGGTTCGTTATTAAATCAGCATGGGTTCAAGATGGTGTTTGAATCAAACAAGGTAGTTTTGACTAAGCAGGGCACTTATGTGGGTAGGGGATAGGTAACTGAAGGGCTTTTTAAGCTCAATGTATCTATTGTTAAACGAACTATCAATAAAGATAATTCTTCAGTTTATTTGCTTGAGTCTTCCAATTTATGGCATGGTAGACTAGGACACGTTAATTATGATACTTTACGTAGATTAATTAACTTAAACCATATTCCCACGTTTAATATTGATCCTAAACATAAGTGTGAAGTCTGCGTTGAAGCAAAACTAACAAGGTCATCATTTCAAACTATTGAAAGAAAATCTGAACCTCTTGATTTAATTCACACAAATATATATGACTTAAAATTTATTCAAACAAGAGGTGGCAACAAATACTTCACGGGTTGATACCACAACCACCGGCAAAGCAATCCACTATGTGAAAAAGGACTTACACACTCAAGCTATCACTCATGATATCCGCTCAAGCTATCAACTCCTAATCTACCCTCGGGCTAGTGAATCACCAAGCCTACTTCCTATCCGAGATGTGTCCTACACCTCTAGAAAGCAACTTCCTATCCAAGACGCTCACGTCTCTAGGAAGATTCCCTTGCATAGCTATCTAGATCCAATGATCCTAGTCAAGCTTCTCTAGCTCAACCATCCGGAGTATAAAAACTCCTAGCTAAGACTTTTGCTTGCCTATCCGGATCCTCCCAACCCTAGACAAGACTTCCTTGCTCTATCCACAAAGCTTCACTCACTTTGCTAGAGACTTCAACCTAATGCAAGGCTATGATCTAAGTGATGCAAATGATGCACACACAATCAAATTAAGCTAGATGATCAATCAAGCTCAATGTACATGTTCAATGATAGTCTAGAATATGCTTTCAACAATCAATCACAAAATTATCTAGAAATCAAGACATGTAAATCAATAAGAACAAGGTATGAATATTCAATATATCACACTAAAAACCTAGTTCTTAGATCATGAAATAAAACATAGAAAATAACATGAAGCACATCACACATACATTTTCTAGAATCAATTTCATGATAAATCAAGTTTAGCACATATATGTTCAAGACAAATCACAAAGCTAAATCTCAATTAACAAATGATCAAACAACCCTAGCATATGATCTAACATACTTCTCAACAAATTTCATCAATCAAATAGTAAGAATCAAGAGATGATCAAAGATGAAATTGAAAAAGAAGAAGTTGAAACAAACATACTGACCACGGACTGAAAATGGATCAACTGAGAAAAATGGCGAAGTCAGCTGCCTCTGGAAATGCTTGGGGTTTGTAGCTCGCTTCAAGACCAACAATTTTGGTATTTGAATCGATTGATTTCGAGTTCGTATGAGAGAGATATGACCAAAATACTAAAACTAAAATGTAGAAGATTTCTGCAGAATTTCGAAAATGTTCTTGAAGATCTTTAACTAGTGTGGAGGGAAGGAGATGAGTTTAAAAGGAAGAGAGAGAGAGATTTTTCGAGCGAATCAGAGTGTGCCACGTCACCTCCCCGTGGGGGGCGCGTGGGGCCCACGGGAGCAGAGGGCTCCCTTGGCCGTGGGGCCCACGGCCTCCCACACGGGCAGGCCTTGTGGCCACACGTGCTCCCGACTCCTCTCTCGCGCTCCTTCGGTTCTTCAGCCCATATCTTGGGCATCCAAACTCTGATTTCGAATCCGTTTTCGGATTACGAACCGTGACTCCCTCACACACGACTATAACTACACAAATTCAAAAAATGGTTGAGAAATCATCTCGGAATCCGACGATGAAGACAACACATCAAATGAGAACGAAAAGTAGCATAGTCAACTTGTTTGGACTCGAAACCTTATGAATGAGTAACCGAAATGACCGGAACTCAGTAAGGCTTTAAATAAGAACATGTTCAAGTCTTAAACACAAAATACACAAACAAATAAACACATATTCACACAAGCATGCCATATCAAAGAGATAGTCACAAAACATGCAATTTCACAATGTTTGACAATACAAGTACAATGCATGAGCATACTATGAAGTGTGTGAATGTGTTATACCAAATGTTTGAACCACGATGCAGGGACACACATGTATGAATTGTGTGTGTGTGCGCTAACGCCTTGCAAGAGGATAGAAGTCAAGATTTACCTTTGACGTTTTTTCACCTCTTGAAGACGACTTTTGCACTAGAAGTTGCTCTTCACTTCTTAAGCTTCCTTTCTTCAAAGAATGTCCTAAGCAACAACTAATACATACATAGAGTGTTTTGCAATGGAATCAAGCCAATACAAATCATAAACCTTACAATCTCCCCCTTTGGCTATTCCATTGGCAAAACCTCAACCTCACCATACAATGTTTCACTCAAATAAACTCAAGATGATAGCATATTCTCAATCTCACATTACAAAGAAATTCCTAGACTAAAAAGTCTTCAAGTCTTCAAGAATTCCTCTTTTGGTCTTCAAAGTAACTATGAGAGAAAATAGCAACCAAACAAGAGATCTTCTCTAAAGAAGAATGGTGAGTAATTAACCAAAAAACAAACAAATATAGAAGACATCCCTTATCTCATACAAAAATGCATTATCTCAAGTGATCAAAATATTTTCATATTAAAGCACTCTCCCTTAGTCTCCCAATTCCCAAGGACCAACCATCCTTAACATTATCAAGAAAGAATTCTTTCTCCCCCTTAAGACAAGAATTCTCCCCCTTAAGACAAAGTCACAATTAAGTACAAAGAGGAATATGAGACACACAATTGGAACATTTTTCCACACAAGGTGTGAAGTATACAAAATCTCCCCAATATCAAACATGGTGAGGTATACATTTTCTCCCCCTTTTTGTCAAGGAATAGACAAAGGACACAAGAGATAAAGAACGAGATATTAAGCAAACAAATCGTATAGAAAGCGAAGTTTAATAAACTAAAGCTCCCCCTTAACATATGCTCCACATATTATCACCAAGTAGATTTGTTCACAAGGGACTTCACACAATCACACAATCAAGCAATAAGAGAAAATATTACATAACTTGTCAAAGTCCAAGAGAGAATCATAGATTTTCATAAATCTCTCAAAAATATTCTCACATTGCTAATGAATCAAGCACATAAGCAAAATGTGTGTGTGTGAATGCTTCTCACATATATAGTAGGAGTAATTGTGATATCAACATGCAAACTCTATCCACACCTATCCATCTAAAGCCTTTCCAAAAATAGGTCAAACCAATATTCATCCGGTTTTTGCTTTTAAAATGAATAGATATCAACATATGAGCGTGTGTGTGCATGTGGCTCGTTTTCCCGTTTCTATTTGTCAACCCGAGCTTTTTCACAATTCTCAACTATACACCAATAAGCCTTTTATTTATTTTTATTTTTTTATATTTCTTTTAGGCTTAGAATCAAAGATTTTTCTTTTAATGATTCTTTTCAACACTTCTTTGATTTTACTAACAAAAACATATACTCCTCATGGCGGATTTCACTCATCACAATGGCGTAGCCCTTTCCTACAATGGGTGGTTTCACAACCAAGGTGTGTAGCCCTTTCCATGAGGGTGCTCGTTGATTACTATGTAGTGCCGAAGCAAAATGGATACATACCATAGGTCATCTATCAAGTACTTAACAATAAACTTCTAGATGCATCCATTATCTACACATATTCAACCACATATACTCAAAACCAAAAACATATAAGAGAAGCATTAGTGCACTTTTCAAAAATAGGATTTTCAAGCTCAAGTGCATGATCTAGAAACAATAAAAGATACTTGTTAAAGATCACTACTTCTCAAGTGAGTAGCCCTCAAAGATAATGATATTCAATTAAAGTTTTGCTTATCAAGCCACTCACAATCACACAAAGACATCAATCAACACAAATCATGCCAATGGACATTCTAAGAGTTTTAAACCTCTCTTTGTCCAAGGGCTTAGTGAACAAGTCCGCAAGTTGATTTTTAGTAGGCAAATGCTCTAGAGTAACAATAGAATGTTCAACTACATCTCTAATGAAATGATGCCTAATGTCTATGTGTTTTGTTCGGGAGTGTTGATCCGGATTTTTAGAGATGTTAATGGCACTTAAATTATCACAATAAAGTGTCATTTTTCCTTGTTCTATCTCATAATCCTTAAGGATTTGTTTCATCCAAAGTAATTGTGTGCAAGCACTTCCGGCCGCAATGTATTCGGCTTCGAAAGAGGAAAGGGAAACCGAATTTTGTTTCTTACTTGACCAAGAAACTAAGTTATTACCAACATAAAAGCAACCGCCCGATGTGCTTTTACGGTCATCAATGTTTCCCGCCCAATCGGCATCACAATAGCCTACTAGGATATCATTAGTGTCAAATGAATAAAATAGACCAAGACTATGAGTCCCTTTGACATACCTAATGATCCTCTTGACGGCTTTCAAGTGAGATTCCTTGGGATTTGCTTGGAATCTAGCACACAAGCCTACACTAAAGCAAATGTCGGGTCTACTAGCCATTAGGTAAAGTAGACTACCTATCATGCTTCTATAAAGGCTTTGGTCAACACTTTTCCCTTTTTCATCTTTGTCAAGTTTTAAAGTGGTGCTCATGGGAGTTTTAAAATCTTTTCCATTTTCTAGGACAAATCTCTTAACTAGATTTTTAGCATATTTAGATTGATTCAACATTATGCCCATGCTAGTTTGCTTTACTTGCATTCCTAGAAAATAATTCAACTCACCCACCATGCTCATTTCAAATTCACTTGACATAACACTTACAAATTCATCAACCTTGGTTTTATTGGTAGACCCAAAAACAATGTCATCAACATATATTTGTGCAACAAAAATATCATGATCATGATGTTTGATAAACAAAGTTCTATCAATGCCACCTCTCCTATATTGGTTGTCAATAAGATATTGAGTCAACCTATCATACCAAGCTCTTGGAGCTTGTTTAAGGCCATAGAGAGCCTTTTTCAATTTAAACACATGATTAGGAGAGTGTGGGTCTATAAAACCCTTAGGTTGTTCAACATACACTTCTTCTTGAAGGTATCCATTGAGGAAAGCACTTTTGACATCCATTTGAAATAATTTGAACTTTTTAATGCATGCAATGGACAATAAAAGTCTAATGGACTCGAGACGTGCAACCGGGGCAAACGTCTCATCAAAGTCAACACCTTCCACTTGAGTGTAACCTTGAGCCACTAGTCTAGCTTTATTCCTCACAATCTTGCCACTTTCATCGGTCTTATTCCTAAACACCCATTTAGTGCCAATTACATTTATATCTTTGGGTCTAGGAACTAAGGACCACACTTCATTTCTCTCAAATTGATTAAGTTCTTCTTGCATAGCCCCAACCCAATATTCATCAACAATTGCTTCATTAATATTTTTGGGTTCAATTTGAGATGTGTAGCAAACATAGGATATTTGGTTAGCAATTTGATTTCTTGTTCTAACCCCTTCATTTAAATCACCTATGATGTCTTCTTGATAATGTAAGTTTCTAAGTCTTGGGTGAGAATGTTCAACAACTTGGTCATTTTGTTGATTGTCATTTAAAGCAGTTTCCAACCCTTGACTTTCAACTTCAACATGACTATCATTTTCATCATCTTGACTAGAAACACTACTAGCCACATCAATAGGTGTTTTAGTGTCATTCAACATGTTTTCTTTAGGTTCATTGACACCATTATCATCACACAAATTAAGCATGCTAAGATCATCTATCTTCACATTAATAGACTCCATGATAGTCTTAGTAGTCAAGTTAAAGACTCTATATGCACGACTATTAATAGCATACCCAAGAAAGAGACCAACATCACTTTTTGCATCAAACTTTCCTAAGTGATCTCTATCATTCAAAATATAACATTTACTCCCAAAAGTGTGGAAGTAACTCACATTGGGCTTCTTGCCCTTCCATAGCTCAAAGGACGTTTGTTTTGTGCCGGGCCTCTTAAAAACTCGATTAGACACATAACAAGTGGTATTGACCGCCTCGGCCCATAGGTTTCTAGGAACTTTCTTGCTATTGAGCATGACCCTAGCCATCTCTTGCAAGACACGATTTTTCCTCTCAACAACACCATTTTGTTGAGGAGTTCTAGGTGCGGAGAACTCATGAGAAATCCCTAGACCATCACAAAACTCACTAAATTTTGCATTTTCAAATTTTGTCCCATGATCACTCCTAATGCAACATATTTTCTTGATATCAAGACCTTTTTCATTTTGAACTTGATTACAAAACTTTTTAAAGTAATCAAAAGCCTCGGTCTTGTTTCTAAGAAAATATACCCAAGTAAACCTAGAGAAGTCATCAACGCATACAAAAATGTATTTTTTGCCATTAATGCTCTCGGTTTGAATTGACCCCATTAGGTCCATATGCATAAGTTCTAAAGGTCTCTTGGTAGCTATGTAAGAATTTTTCTTATGAGACACTTTGGTTTGCTTACCTAATTGGCAAGGTTCACAAACCACCTCAAGCTTTTTACCAAGATTAGGAAGACCTCTAACAATGCCATGTTTTTCAAGCTTTTTTAAATCTTTAAAATTCATGTGACCCAAACGTTGATGCCACAAATCAAGCTTATTGCACTCATGTGCCATGTTGCATGTTAAAGGATCTATCTCAAGACAATAGCAATTGTCTATAGACCTTTTGACTCTTAAGACGACATCGCCCTTTTTATCAATTATAGTGCACACATCTTTGTTAAAGCTAACTTCTTTAAAAATTTCACACAAGTGAGTAATGCTTATCAAGTTAGCTTGTAACCCATCAACATACAAAGTATTGCGAAGTTTAGGCAATCTGGGGATACAAATTGTTCCCTTGCCAATAACTTGCTTTTTGGTACCATTACCAAAAGTAACCCAACCTCCATCCTTTAAAACAAGATTCTTAAAGAACTCTTTGTTCCCGGTCATGTTCCTAGAGCAACCGCTATCTAGGTACCAAGAATAGGAGGAGTTGGCACGTAAAGCATATTGTGCAACATTACATTTAGATGTGTCTTTTCTAATCCACACATTTTTCACAATATGCCTCTCACTCTTACTACTAACATGCTTTGACTCAATGTTAGGCTTTTTATCATGCACCTTGACCTCATTGGTCACATTTTCAAAAATATCAAGCAAAGCATTATCAACTTTCTTATGCATAGTAGAGTGAGGCACAACACAAGATTTAGCAAGCAAGTCATCAACAACTTTTTCCACAACATGCTTTTCCAAGGTCTTCCTAGGTCTATTTCTATATCCATACATGGATGATTGCCTAGGTCCATTCAAAGACATATCATGAAAAGCATTATCAAGTTTGCATTTCCGAATATACTCAAAGCATCTAGGTCGAATATGTCCTATCATATTACAATGATGACAAATAGGTATGAATTTGAGAATTTTACCATTTGCATTTGCTTCCATAGCATTTGGTCTTCTCACAATTTTACCTCTTTGAAGTGCAACCCTTGATGCTCCACCTCTGGCATTTGAGGTTGATGCTCCTTGATGTTCATGTTGTTGTGTTCTTCCATTGAACATCCTTGTTGATGAAGAGGCACCTCCGGTAGCTTTCATAGCTTTACCTTGAGTGAGTGTACCTACATTTGATTCAATGCTTGCTTTGACAAAAGTAGATTTGTTAGATGAAGGAGTCTCCTTCTCATTGATATAACCTAAACCTGTTTTATCACATGGATGCTTTCCACTTTTAATGAGAGTTTCAACTTTGTTAGAACTAGATGACATCTTACTAATCACCCTATTAGCCTCATCAAGTTTCTCACGAAGCATCCTAAGTTCAATGGCATATTTTTCCGTTATGTCATCACTAAACATAACATCTTTACGTGATTTATCAAGCTATTGTTCATACTTTTTCTCTTGATTTAAATGCTCATTAAGTTTAGATTTAAGCACATTTTCAAGTTTCTTAGCATTTACAAGAGAACAATCTCTTTGCTCAATTTCTTGCTTCAAGATACCAAGTCTATCATTGCTATCTTTTAGATTCAATTCTAGACTTAGGATCTTGTCTTTAAGTTCATTGAACTCCTTTGAGCCAAGATCAAGATCTTCTAGCTTCTTGTTGAGGGACATATTGACTTTGGATAAACATTCATTTTCAAAAGTAAGATCATTGATCTTTTTCTCATCTAAGTCAATATGTTCAACAAAAGAAGCCACATAGGAATACACTTCCTTAATCATGATTATCACAAACAAAAACACAAAACACTACAAAGAAAGGATCTATCTAAGTACGTCTAAACACCTGCTCTGATACCAAATGAAATTTCC
Source organism: Acer yangbiense (assembly GCA_008009225.1). NCBI lineage: Eukaryota > Viridiplantae > Streptophyta > Magnoliopsida > Sapindales > Sapindaceae > Acer > Acer yangbiense. Next base: position 31,383,498 of record CM017764.1, read on the forward strand.
CTTAAGTAGTAGTGAAATATACCTAGAGGGGGGGTGAATAGGTATAGGCTCCAAATTCTCCCAATTTAAAATAATGCGGGATATATCAATGAAAATGCACACTTGATTATATTTGACAAATTAATTGATTTCACTTATACAAGAGATAATCAATTTACAAGATATGCAATCAATGAAAGATATGGAAGATAAAGAAAAGTAAAAGCAAAAATGAACACAAGTGTTTTTACGTGGTAAAACCTCAAAGAGGAAACATCCACGGATTGATACCACAACCACCGGCAAAGCAATCCACTATGTGAAAAAGGACTTACACACTCAAGCTATCACTCATGATATCCGCTCAAGCTATCAACTCCTAATCTACCCTCGGGCTAGTGAATCACCAAGCCTACTTCCTATCTGAGATGTATCCTACACCTCTAGAAAGCAACTTCCTATCCAAGACGCTCACGTCTCTAGGAAGATTCCCTTGCATAGCTATTTAGATCCAATGATCCTAGTCAAGCTTCTCTAGCTCAACCATCCGGAGTATAAAAACTCCTAGCTAAGACTTTTGCTTGCCTATCCAGATCCTCCCGACCCTAGACAAGACTTCCTTGCTCTATCCATAAAGCTTCACTCACTTTGCTAGAGACTTTAACCTAATGCAAGGCTATGATCTAAGTGATACAAATGATGCACACACAATCAAATTAAGCTAGATGATCAATCAAGCTCAATGTACATGTTCAATGATAGTCTAGAATATGCTTTCAACAATCAATCACAAAATTATCTAGAAATCAAGACATGTAAATCAATAAGAACAAGGTATGAATATTCAATATATCACACTAAAAACCTAGTTCTTAGATCATGAAATAAAACATAGAAAATAACATGAAGCACATCACACATACATTTTCTAGAATCAATTTCATGATAAATCAAGTTTAGCACATATATGTTCAAGACAAATCACAAAGCTAAATCTCAATTAACAAATGATCAAACAACCCTAGCATATGATCTAACATACTTCTCAACAAATTTCATCAATCAAATAGTAAGAATCAAGAGATGATCAAAGATGAAATTGAAAAAGAAGAAGTTGAAACAAACATACTGACCACGAGACTGAAACTGGATCAACTGAGAAAAATGACGAAGTCAGCTGCCTCTAGAAATGCTTGGGGTTTGTAGCACTCTTCAAGACCAACAATTTTGGTATTTGAATCGATTGATTTCGAGTTCGTATGAGAGAGATATGACCAAAATACTAAAACTAAAATGTAGAAGATTTCTGCAGAATTTCGAAAATGTTCTTGAAGATCTTTAACTAGTGTGGAGGGAAGGAGATGAGTTTAAAAGGAGGAGAGAGAGAGAGATTTTTCGAGCGAATCAGAGTGTGCCACGTCACCTCCCCGTGGGGGGCACATGGGGCCCACGGGAGCAGAGGGCTCCCTTGGCCGTGGGGCCCACGGCCTCCCACACGGGCAGGCCTTGTGGCCACATGTGCTCCCGACTCCTCTCGCGCGCTCCTTCGGTTCTTCAGCCCATATCTTGGGCATCCAAACTCTGATTTCGAATCCGTTTTCGGATTACAAACCATGACTCCCTCACACACGACTACGACTACACAACTTTGAAAAATAGTTGAGAAATCATCTCGGAATCCGACGATGAAGACAACACATCAAATGAGAACGAAAAGTAGCATAGTCAACTTGTTTGGACTCGAAACCTTATGAATGAGTAACCGAAATGACCGGAACTCAATAAGGCTTTAAATAAGAACATGTTCAAGTCTTAAACACAAAATACACAAACAAATAAACACATATTCACACAAGCATGCCATATCAAAGAGATAGTCACAAAACATGCAATTTCACAATGTTTGACAATACAAGTACAATGCATGAGCATACTATGAAGTGTGTGAATGTGTTATACCAAATGTTTGAACCACGATGCAGGGACACACATGTATGAATTGTGTGTGTGTGCGCTTACGACTTGCAAGAGGATAGAAGTCAAGATTTACCTTTGACGTTTTTTCACCTCTTGAAGACGACTTTTGCACTAGAAGTTGCTCTTCACTTCTTAAGCTTCCTTTCTTCAAAGAATGTCCTAAGCAACAACTAATACATACATAGAGTGTTTTGCAATGGAATCAAGCCAATACAAATCATAAACCTTACAGAACCTAGACGTAGCAAAAGAGCAAGGACGGAAACATCTTTTGGTCCAGATTTTATGACCTACTTTCTAGAAGGTGAACCTCGAACTTTCAAAGAAGCGGTAAGATCTTCATAAGGACTCTTATGGAAAGAGGCTATTAAGAGCAAAATTGATTCCATCATTCAAAACCATACTTGGGAATTAGTGGATCTTCCTCCGGGATGTAAACCGCTAGGATCCAAATGGATTTTCAAACGAAAGATGAAAGCAGATGGATCAGTTGATAAGTATAAGGCCAGACTTGTAATTAAAGGTTACAATCAACGAGAAGGCCTAGACTACTTTGATACATATTCTCCAGTGACGAGAATAACCTCCATTAGGATGATACTTGCAATCGCAGCTCTGCGAAATCTTGAAGTACATCAAATGGATGTGAAAACGGCTTTCTTAAATGGAGATCTAGATGAAGAGATTTATATGGAACAACCTGAGGGTTTTTCTGCTCTAGGACAAGGAAAGAAAGTCTATAAATTGGTGAAGTCTTTATATGGTTTAAAGCAAGCACCAAAACAATGGCATGAGAAATTTGACAATGCAATGATGTCAAATGGATTTAAAATCAACGAATGTGACAAATGTGTTTATGTCAAGGACACAGAAAATGGATATGTCACTATATGCCTTCACGTTGATGACATGCTCATTGTTGGTAATGATGAAAAAATGATCAAATCTACCAAGGATATGTTGAAATCAAGATTTGATATGAAAGATATGGGACCAGCTGATGTAATGTTGGGAATGAAAATCTCAAAGACATCTAACGGACTCATACTAAGTCAATCACACTATGTTGACATGATTCTTGAGAAATTCAACAAAAATGATTATGGAATTTCCAGAACACCAGTAGATACAAATTTACACCTATCCAATAATAAAGGTGAGAGCGTCTCTCAACTAGAATATTCTCGAGTGATAGGAAGTCTGATGTACTTAACAAGTTATACAAAACCAGACATAGCTAATGCAGTCAGTAAATTAAGCAGATACACGAGTAATCCAGGAATCGATCACTGGAAAGGAATAGTAAGAGTACTGAAGTACTTACGATTCACTCGCAATCATGGACTGCATTATACCAGATATCCTGCTGTCCTAGAAGGATACACCGATGCAAACTGGATATCTGATATGAAAGATTCAAAATCCACTAGTGGGTATGTGTTCACACTAGGAGGTGCGGCAGTGTCCTGGAAATCCTCAAAACAAACTTGTATAGCCAGATCCACCATGGAATCCGAGTTTATAGCATTAGACAAATGTGGTGGAGAGGCTGAATGGCTACGCCAATTCTTAGAAGATATTCCAAGATGGCCAAAGCCTGTGCCAGCGATTTGCATCCACTGTGATAGTCAATCAGCAATAGGAAGGGCACAGAGCAACATGTATAATGGGAAGTCTAGACATATACGTCGAAGACATAATACCATTAGACAATTAATCTCAACTGGGGTTATCACTATTGACTATGTAAGGTCAAAAGATAACATTGCGAATCTGCTAACCAAAGGGTTAAATAGAGAATTAGTTGAGACGTCATCAAGAGGAATGGGACTAAAGCCCATGAAATGAAAGGTTAATACAATGGAAACCCAACCTAGTTAACAGAAGATCCCAAGATCTAGGTTCAATGGGACAACCAAGTTGTAAGACTGAGTTGGATCACTGTGGGGGTTACCCTCAAGTCCATTCTGAAACAAATTATAGCACGGTGTGTATAAAACTATCTAGAGGGGGGTGAATAGATTTTAAGCTTATTACCCAATTTTTCGTGATTAGTCAAAATTAAGAAAATACCCCTAAATAGATAAAGCAATAAATCAAGTATAAAATGCGGAAATTAAATAACACTTGATTTTTACGTGGAAACCCTTACGGGAAAAACCACAGGCTAGTAAGTAAGCCACACTCGAACCTCGAATCCACTAAATGTGTAAACGATTACAACCTAATCCCAGAAGTAATCACACACCTACCTAATCCCGGTATAAGTGAACCTAGTCCGATTGCTTGCGAATTAAGCAACCTAATCCCGGTCACAACACAAGACTTAATTCTCTAAAAAGATATTAACACCCTAAGTGAATATATGAATATTCAAATGCAACATAGAGCAAGGGAAACCCTATATGCTTATCTAAGATGATGAATATGCAATTAAAAACAATCCTAGATATTAAAACTAAATGACATGTCAATTAGCTTAGATAATCATAGATTAGAGAAACCTAGATATCTATCATAAAAACAACACTCAATCAAATCAACACAACAATCTCTATCTTGAATATTAGAATATAATCTAAGAACAATCAAGTAATAAAAGAGATGCCATAATAAATTAAACACTAATTATGTATGATAATAGTGAAAAACTTACCAAAGCAAGTGTGATGATGAAAGACCCATGCAAGCAAGCATCCTAGATATGCTAGAGAATGCTAGATGAACTTTGATGCAAATGGATTTTAGTTTAAGTGTTTGATGAGTAAACTTGATTGCTTTCTCTCTTAAAAATCTCTCTTTTTAAAGTAGGGTTCTTGATGATTAAAGAGTCACACTCAGAACAAGAGAAAGTGATGTATTTATAGGCATGAAAAATAGAGCATGCGAAAAGACAAGTTTGCCCCTGAAACGCACCGATCGGCGGTTTTAATCGGCGGCCAAGCCGCCGATCATAACCGCAGAATTGGCCCGAAAGGAACAGGGGACCAACGGCGGTTTCATTCGGCGGTTTCGTGACCGCTGATCTAACCGCCGAATCAAACCTGAGATTAAAAAATCAATCAGGTATGAAAATGGCGGTTTCATTCGTGACCGCCGAATTAGGCCGAGAGATAAAATCAATCAGGTCTTGAACGGCGGTTTTGAACGGCGGTCGTGACAGCCGATCATAACCACATAATTGCTCCATACACTACTGGAAGCAAACGGCGGTTTCATTCGGCGGCCAGGCTGCCGATCATAACCGCCGATCACCAACAAAGGTGAAAACCAAGGAGAAGCCAATGGCATTCTCCGTAGGCGGTCCTCGCGCTAAACCAAGCACATTCTAGTGCATGCGCGGACGTTTCCGAAAACTATCGGGAAACGTATTACAAGACAACAAGACACAATTACACACAACAAAATATAACAAATAAGTGCAAGTGTGAAATGTGACAAGAGAAGAGAATGCACACATATGCAATGTATGTTAAGTGTGTGTGTGCAACTAATCTCTTTAAAGAAAAGTAAGCACATAGAAATTTACCTTCGGTGCTTATCAAGACGAGGTCTTTAAAGGGCTTGAGCAATAACACCGATACCTAGGCTACCTTTACAAAGAACCCCCAACATGTGGTTTGTCCACGAAATGAGCCAATCAACAAATGGGAACCTTACAATCTCCCCCTTTGGCTATTTCGTGACAAAACCACCACTCACATTGATTCCTCACAAAAAATAGAAACTACGGGACTATAGTGATATTCTACAGTACAAAGAGATAAGAAAATAAAACTTCAAGTCATCAATCTCATGTAGAATAATCAATCCCTGTAAATAAAGTTTCTAACATTTCCAATACAAGTAAAAAGTGAGATGAATCAAGTGTGAACAAAAACAAGCATTAGCATTTGTAAAAGATTAGGCACAACATTATGAAATGTATGTGTATGCAATGCTCCCCCTCAACGGGTTACTCCCCCTCAATGAATGTTCTCCCCAAAATATGCACAATTGCTTCTATATTTTGCAACTCCCCTTACCATATACTACTCCCCCTTTTTGTCATGATATAGGCAAAGGAGTAGTCCCCAACCGGGTCACTCATAGCAACGAGAGATAGTAGCATGCAAGATTTGCATATTAAATATAAGTCACATTATGCATCTCAATTAATATGGAGAGAAACAAGGAGATTTATTTGAAAGAAAATGTGTGAATCAAACATGCTTTGCATATAAGACATGTAGCATTCAAGTCCAAATACAATGGTATTTGGCAAAGCAAATGACAAAGGTTTCTAATAAGAATTCAAACCAATTTCACCAATGTCATGAGTAAAGCAAGGATATAGAATATATTGATTTCAATTTAAGAACAACTATATCCAACTTTATAAGCGAAACATGGCATGAGCGACTTTGCACCCTTTTTTATTTTTCCGGATAAGATATCCGTATGATAGTAGCCATGTTCAACCAATAAAGAAGGAGAGACATTTGGAATGTAAATTCCTTTGAACGGATACAAGATCCTTTATTCATTTTGAGTCTCATAAGCTTTCACACAAGGTTTTGCATTTTAAGAGTATGCAATCATCAATCCATGCTTTTCATGTGAGCATGTTATATGAATTTCATGCTTTTTCATTTGACATTAGCATGTTATTTAAGAATCATCATGTCATGGAGATAATCATAGGTCATTCAAATCATACTTCCTACATACATCTCCTAGTCCAAAAATGCATGTTTGAACATAAATATGACATGGATTGTAAACAAGCAAGGTTCACACTTATTGAATAGAAAACATATATACATATGTGCAACCAAGCTTACTCAAACAATTAAAAGAAGAGGCATAAGTTATTTAGAATTTTTTGCAAGATACAAGAATGCAAAATAGCTCTCTTTGCTTGAGTTCCCTATATAGGGTCAATCATAGAACATCACTCCACAAGACATATCCCAATAGATCTACTAAGAGTTTTTAATCGAGTAGCATCTAAGGGTTTAGTAAATAAGTCCGCAAGTTGATCATTAGTACCTACATGTTCAAGTACTATGCATTTATTTTCAACAAGCTCTCTAATGAAGTGATGGCGGATGTCAATATGCTTAGTTCTAGAATTTTGTACCGAATTCTTGGAAATATTAATAGCACTCATGTTATCACAAAAGAGAGTGAGAGTACCTTGGTTGAATCAGTATTCTACTAGCATTTGCTTCATCCATAGGAGTTGTGTGCATCCACTCCCCGCAGCTATGTACTCGGCCTCGGCCGTGGACAAGGAAATCGAGTTTTGCTTCTTGCAAAACCAAGACACCAAGTTGTTGCCTAGAAAGAAGCAACCGCCCAATGTGCTCTTCATATCATCGCAATTTCCTGCCCAATCCGCATCACTAAAGCCTACAAGACTAGCATTAGTGTCAAAAGAGTACCAAATCCCATAATTGGATGTCCCATTCACATAGCGAATGATTCTCTTTACGGAAGAGAGATGGGACTCCTTAGGATCCGCTTGGTACCTAGCACACACACCCATACTAAAGGAGATATCGGGCCTACTTGCGGTCAAATAAAGCAAGCTACCTATCATGCCACGATATAACGTTTGTTCCACACTTTTACCACTAGCATCCTTGCTTAGCTTCAAAGTGGTACTCATGGGTGTATCACAATATTTGGCATTTTCTAAACCAAACTTCTTCACTAGGTTCTTAGCATATTTGGCTTGGGTTATGAAAATCCCATCATTCATTTGCCTAATTTGCAAACCTAGGAAGTAACTAAGCTCACCAACAAGACTCATCTCAAATTCATGAGACATGACATCAACAAATTGTTGGACCTTGGTGTTGTTGGTGGAGCCAAATACAATGTCATCAACATAGATTTGAGCTATAAATAACTCATTTTTGTTTCTCTTGATGAACAAGGTCTTGTCAACACTACCTCTTGTGTAGTCATTGTCAATAAGAAATTGAGTGAGGCGCTCATACCAAGCCCTCGGTGCTTGTTTCAACCCATATAGTGCCTTCTTGAGGCGATAGACATGGTTGGGGTGGTGTGCATCCACAAACCCCTTGGGTTGTTCAACAAACACTTCCTCTTGCAATAAGCCATTGAGGAAGGCACTCTTGACATCCATTTGGTGCAATTTGAACTTGTGCACACAAGAAATGGACAAGAGAAGCCTAATGGACTCTAAACGGGCAACGGGAGCAAAAGTCTCCTCAAAGTCGATACCCTCAATTTGAGAGTACCCTTGTGCTACAAGTCTAGCCTTGTTCCGCACTATGTTGCCATTCTCATCGGATTTATTCATATAAATCCACTTAGTTCCTATCACATGTGAGCTTTTAGGCCTAGGAACTAGAGTCCAAACCTCATTCCTTTCAAATTGGTTTAGCTCTTCTTGCATGGCAAGAACCCAAAATTCATCATTTAAGGCTTCATAAACCTTTTGGGGTTCAATTTGAGAGGTGTAGCAAGTAAAGCTAATTAGATTAGCTATTTGACGTCTAGTCCTAACACCTTCATTTACATCTCCAATAACATCCTCTTTGTTATGGAGTCTTCTAACTCATGGAGTGGGTTCATTAGAGTCCAAGAGAGGGACTCTAGTAGTAAGTTGTGTGACTTCATCATTTTCATTAGATGTCCCAACATTGGGAGTCACCACAACCCTCTCCAAAGGAGAGTCATCATTTAAAATTTCCTCCTCCTCATGGTCATTAGACTTGAGCCTTGTATCATCAATGACGACATTCGATGATTCCATGACGGTTCGAGTCTTCAAGTTGAAAACTCTATAGGCTCTACTATTCAAGGCATAGCCAATAAAGATACCCTCATCACTCTTAGCATCAAACTTGCCAAGTTGATCACGGTCATTTAAAATGTAGCATTTGCTTCCAAATGTGTGGAAGTAGCTAACACTTGGCTTCCTACCCTTCCATAATTCATAGGAGGTGTTTCTAGATCCGGGCCTTAGGAAAACACGATTCCCTATATAGCAAGCCGTATTGACGGCTTCGGCCCATAGGTTCCTAGGGACATTGTTGCTAAGCAACATCACACGGGCCATCTCTTGAAGGACCCTATTCTTCCTCTCAACAACTCCATTTTGTTGAGGTGTCCTAGGAGCCGAGAACTCATGGGAGATGCCTAAGCTATTGCAATAGCTTTCAAATGAGGCATTCTCAAATTCCCTCCCATGGTCACTTCTAATCCGTTTAATGCTTTTAATGTTAGAATTCATTTCATTTTGTATTTTAGTACAAAGCATTTTAAACTTATCAAAAGTTTCGGATTTTTCTCTAAGAAAATATGTCCATGTAAATCTAGAGAAATCATCAACACAAACAAAAATGTATCTCTTTCCACCTAAACTCTCGGTTTGCATAGGACCCATGAGATCCATGTGGAGAAACTCTAGGGGCTCCTTGGTGGAGAGATACTTGCCCTTTTTGTGCATGCTTTTAGTTTGTTTTCCTTGTTGGCAAGGTCCACAAATACCATTGGCTTTCTTCCCAAGCTTAGGGAGGCCACGCACACACTCAAACTTTCCAAGGGTTCTTAAATCCCTAAAGTTCATGTGGCCAAGTCTTTCATGCCACAACTCTATTTGTTCATCCATGGACACATTGTTTGAGACTATTCTAGCTTCAAGACAATAGCAATTGTTGCTAGATCTCATACCTTTCAATAAGGTTTGTCCATCGGGCTTTAGGATTGAGCAATCATCTTTTCTAAACAAGACGGAATATCCTTCATCACTTAGATGTGAAATGCTTATTAAATTGGCTTTCAAGCCATCAACAAATAAAGCATCGGATAAGGAGGGTAATCCGGGAACGGAAATGGTTCCTTTCCCTACAACTTTCTTTTTGGATCCATCACCAAAAGTGACATATCCTCCTTCCTCCATGTAAGGATTCCCGTTTTGTTGATTGGCTTATTTCGTGATCAAACCACATGTTGGGGTTTTGAATGTAAGGGTAGTCTAAGTGTTTAATGATTGAAGATCAAAGGCCCTTCCATGACCTCAAGATACAAGCACGCCAAAGGTATAATCTCTTGTGCTTGTTTTTCTTTGAAGAGATTTAGTAGCACACACACACTTAGCATTCTTGCTATGATTGCATACTTGCTTATTTTTATATGCATCTCTTCACATGTCACTTTACACACTAGCACATTGGTTGATATATCTTGTTGTGTGTATATGTGCCTTATAATTCGTTTCCAGACATTGTTCGGAAACGTCCGCGCTTGCACTAATGAGTGCTTGGTTTCACGCGAAGACCACCTATAGAGAATGCCCTTGGCTTCTCCTTGGTTTTCACCATTGTTGGTGATCGGCGGTTATTATCGGTGGCCTGGCCGCCGAATGAAACCGCCGTTTCAGTCCAGATTGGTCTGAAGCAATTATGCGGTCAAGATCGGCGGTCACAACCGCCGTTCGAAACCGCCGTTCATACCTGATCGATTTTAATCTCTCGTGTTTGATTCGGCGGTTGGATCGGCGGTCACGAAACCGCCGAATGAAACCGCCGTTAATGCTCTGTTCTTCACGAGCTCAATTCGGCGGTCGTCATCGGCGGCCTGGCCGCCGATTGAAACCGCCGAACGGTGCGTTTCAGGGGCAAAATTGTCTTTTCACTTGCCCTGTTCTTGATGTCTATAAATATCACACTTTCTCATTATCTGAATCAGTTCTTTGACTCTTAAGAACCCTAATATTCAAAGATAGATTTTGAGAGAAAATCAAATCAAGAACTCAACTTTAACCACTCAAATCAAACCCCTTTTGCATCAAATTTCATATTGCATCTCCTATGTCTATATAGAGTGCATCCATGTATGGGTTTGCATCATCACAACTTGCTTGGTAAGATTTTGATTAATTTCATCTTATTGTAGTATTTTAAATACCAAGCCATCTCTTTTAAATTACTTGTATGTTTTAGATCATATGCTAAATACAAGAAAAGAGATTATTTATGATGAATTGATTGAGTGTTGTTTTTGATAGATATCTAGGTTTTTATAATCTATGATTATCTATGCTATTTGACATGTCATTTAGCTATTGATATCTAGGGTTGATTTAAATTGAATATATCATCATCATAGATAAGCATTTAGAGTACCCTAGCTCTTATTGCATTAATTGAATATTCATACATATTCACATAGGGTTGTGCATCTCTTTTGAGAGATTGAAGTCTTGGTCTAGGGTTGCTATTACAGGCCCGCTGGGTAGTAGTGGTGGGTTACAGACCGGGATTGGCTGTAAACATCATTACAAGTAGTGACTTCGAGGATCAAGCAAATTGGAATAGGGTTGCTAATAAAGGCCCGCTGGGTAGAAGTGAGGGGTTACAGACCAGAGTGTTAGACGAGGTCTACATAGGTTGTAAACTTCATTTCAATTAGTGATTTCGAGTTCCGAGTGTGGCGCACTATACAGCCCGTGGTTTTTCCCAGTGGTTGGGTTTTCCACGTATACATCAAGTGTCATTTATTAATTCCGCACTATATTACACTTGTATGTATTTTTGACTAGTATGGGTATTTTCGTAAAATTGACATGCATGCGAAAATTGGGTAATAATTAGATAAAATCTATTCCCCCCCCCCCCCCCCCCTCCTAGCTTTATATTGATAAACACACCTCGAGTATTTAATTACTTTCACTCCATAACAAGAGTCTCGAAGAAACTCTTATTTCCCGTCATGTGCCTAGAGCACCCACTATCTAAATACCAAAAATTAGAAGAATTTGCCTTCAAGGCTATTTGTGCAACATGGCAAACATTTTCATTCTTTCTAATCCACCTAGAAACAATCTTAGCTTTCTTAGTGGTCTTTGGTACATGGGTTCTAGATGTTCTAGGATCATGCATAATCATATTATCATTCCTAGGAACATGCATCATGGCTATTTTCTTTTTCTTCTCTATCATGCTTCTAGTTTTACACATTTTTATATATCGAAAGCAATGTGGTCTAATATGACCATCAAATCCACAAAAGTGACATATAAGAGTAAAATAAGGAATCATACCTTGTCATTGTCTTTGTGGATGAAAGGGTTCAATCCGTCTTCGTTGTTGAACCGGTCTAGATTGCTTCCTAGCTTAAGGTTGCATGATAGGTCTCTTTCCTTTGTGAGCCAATTGTGGAGGAATGTTGACTTGAGAGACCCTAGGGGTTGAGCTTGAGGTTGCCTTTTTGGCCCCATCTTCACTTGTGCATTTGAACATTGTCCTATTTCTAACTTCTTCCTAAGAATTTGCACAAATGAAGTTTCTTCGTTCCTCAAACTCTTGACAAACACGGTCTTGTTAGAGGTTGAGATCTTCTTGCCATCTTCATACCCAAGACCCCTCTTGTCATATGGACTCTTTCCAACACCAAGCATATGGTCAAGTTTCTTGGTGCTAGAATCCATCCTAGTCATAGAATCTCTAACTTCTTCAAGCTCCCTCTTTAGACTTTCTTCATTCCTCCTAGATAAGACTAACTCCTCTCTTAGCTTATCTTCCATCTTCTTGAATTTTTCCACTTGTTCACCTAAGTGGTCATTATGAGAAGCAAGCTCAAGATTTTCTTCTCTCAACATCTTGATCTTTCTTGTGCTCTTGATTGCTAAATCATTAAACTCGGCATGATATTTAGCAAGCACCTTTTTCTCCACAAATCCATTTATGGAGTTCGAAGAGGAATCACTTTCTTATTCACTTGAGTCATTTTCCTCTTGACTCATTTCCTCTCTCTCACTAGCACTTTTGCTTTTATGGGAGGAGGCAAAAGTTAGGAGGTTAGCCATGAGCTCTTCTTCACTTGAAGACTCATCTCCCTCAATGGAGTCATCACTACTACTACTCCATGTGGCGGCCATCACTTTACCTTTCTTCTTAACATTGTGATTTGCACATTCGGGGGCAAAGTGACCTATGCCACCACACTCGAAACATCGGACTCCTTTCCTTTCGGTCCTTTCTTGCCTAGGTTCAAACTTCTTGAAAGAGCCATTTTTCTTCAAATCTTGACCTTTTGATCCAAAGCCCTTTCTTCTAAACTTCATAACCTTGTTGAACCTTTTTACAAACAAGGTAAGTTCTTCATCTGAGTCAACCTTTTTTGCCTCCTTTTCATCCTTGGAGGTTTTCAAAGCAATTCCTTTTTGCTTTTTAGGAGGTGTGGAGATAGAACCCTTCTTAGACTCATAAGCTAGAAGTCTCCCAATCACCTCATTCGGCTTCATATCCTTGAATCCACTATTTCTTCTAAAGCCGTTACTTTTGATTCAAACCTATCCGGAAGAGATCTCATAATCGTTTGCTTGATTCTCCTATCCGAATATGGATCACCAAGTTGATGACTTTGGTTGACTATGTCCATCAACTTGATCTCGAAGTCGTTGAAGCACTCATTCTCCTCCATCTTAAGCATCTCGAATTGAGTTTGGAGGACTTGAAGCTTAGAGTCCTTCACCACTTCGGTTCCCTCATGTGCAATCTCTAGGATGTCCCAAGCCTCCTTAGCTATCCTAGTATTTTGAATCAATTTGTATTGATTTTCGTCCATAGCACATAAGATGGCATGCATCGCCTTCCTATTCCACCTTGAAGCCTCAAACTCTTACGCGTTCCATTGCGCCTTTGGCTTCAATACTTCTTCTCCTCCACTATCGGGAGTCATCTTGGGTAGATCATATCCATCTTCCACCGCCATCCATGCACGGTCATGAATTTGGCATATGTAGGATTCCATCTTCCCTTTGTTAGGATTATGCTCAATAGCAAGAGTGTAATGTTGTAATTAACAATCTTTTTCATATTAATAAAGTGATTTCTGGTTTAACAAATATTATAGCATTTATAGTTTAATATTATAATTGTCAAAGTAAATAATCATAAGGTCTAAAGACTATGAGAAAAGAAGAATTGTTCGTACATCTGGATATGTATGTGGTAGACACAATTCTTTAGTTAGTCTTGAATATTGTTCACAACTTAAGTTAAAGGTTGGGCACCTTTATCTTGTTAAAGTTGTAGAATTCTTTTGCTAGCATTTAAGTGGGATCAAATGAGATATGATGAGTCTAAAATCATCGGAGTGTCTTCGAGCAAAAACAAGTTCCATATGCCTAAAACAAGTTCCTAAGAATGAGCATGAAGAGCAATTCATGAGTAGAGTTCCATATGCCTCGGCAGTTGGAAGTCTCATGTATGCAATGCTCTGTACTAGACCAGATATTTGTTTTGCTGTTGGCATAGTTAGCAGGTTTCAATCGAAACCTGGTCCTGATCACTGGACGGCAGTCAAGCATATTTTCAAGTATCTTAAGAGAACGAGAGATAATATGCTTGTATACTCTGAAAGGGATTTGATTCCCGTTGGGTATACAGATTCTGATTTCCAATCAGATTCTGACTCCAGAAAATCCACATCAGGGGCTGTGTTTACTATTGGAGGAGGAGCAGTTATATGGAGGAGTATCAAGCAATCTTGTATTGCTGATTCCACCATGGAAGCTGAGTATGTTGCTGCATGCGAGGCTGCCAAAGAGGCTGTTTGGCTCCGCCAATTCTTGATTGACTTGGAAGTGGTTCCTAGTGCAAATAAGCAGATCACTATCTACTGTGACAACAGTGGAGCAGTGGCTAATTCGAAAGAACCAAGAAGTCACAAGAGAGGTAAACACATTGAAAGAAAGTATCATCTTTTAAGGGAGATTGTTCAAAGAGGTGACGTGACGATTACCAAAATCGCGTCAGCAGAAAATCTAGCGGATCCCTTCACAAAGGCTCTACCTCAGAAGAGTTTCGATGGGCATCTAGAGAACATGGGCTTGAGAGATATGACACATTTGCTATAGTGCAAGTGGGAGATTGTTAGGATTATGCTCAATAGCAAGAGTGTAATGTTGTAATTAACAATCTTTTTCATATTAATAAAGTGATTTCTGGTTTAACAAATCGTATAGCATTTATAGTTTAATATTATAATTGTCAAAGTAAATAATCATAAGGTCTAAAGACTATGAGAAAAGAAGAATTGTTCGTACATCTGGATATGTATGTGGTAGACACAATTCTTTAGTTAGTCTTGAATAATGTTAACAACTTAAGTTAAAGGTTGGGCACCTTTATCTTGTTAAAGTTGTAGAATTCTTTTGCTAGCATTTGAGTGGGATCAAATGAGATATGATGAGTCTAAATCATCGGAGTGTCTTCGAGCAAAAGGATCTAGTGCACTGGGTGCATTGAACAGGATCACAATTAAAAGCTTTATCTAGAACCGTCAATAGATAATAGTCTTTTCATTATCAGGACAATCGGAGAGTCTATCTTAATCCTGAGATAAATGATGGACTTATGGTTGCAAGTGATATCATTTGAGTTATCAATGAGTACGATTATATAGCATAGTCTATCCTCGATAGTTTGGTGATATTCATTTGTTAATCGATAGAGGACTTCATTTATAGATATGGACATCGTGGCTCCATTTATTAAATGAGAGTATAATATCATCATATGGATGTTTTGAGGTAATTGGATATTAAATCTCAACGTTGAGTTTTCGATAGTGTCTATTGAAAACATGGCTTCTGGACAAGTCAAAATATCCAAGTTCAAAACGTGGTCATATGAGTAAATATGGTAACTTGGAGAGTTATAGGCGGTCTATGAACTCTTGGCGATTACTGATATTAATCACGAGGATACACTATCTCCAACTTGATTGTCTAGGGTATGAATGAGGAACATCTTCCTTTTCTATCTTTATTTAAGAGTTCAATTTTAGCTCTTTAGTGGAATGAGTTAAAATTAATGGATCGGACCTAAGTGAATCATTTGTTGATTGTGATTAGGTTATGTCTATTGAAACTTAAATTTAGATAGCCCGCCAAGATCCCCAATCCACACGGACTTGCATGGATCACTTGATATATTCTACCGGACCAATTATGGGTCCATTTAGAATTGCATTTAATATATTAAGAATATAATTTGCACATTATTTATTTAATGGGCTGCTCAATTATATTAATATATTAATGAAACACATTTGGGCTTGTTTCTTTTAGTAAGAATGGGTCTGGTTCACATGTGGGCTTTTTATTTAAAGTCCAATGGATTAAATGAAATAAGAAAATAATATAAGGCCCAATTTTAGACAAGTGGGGCGGTAAGGTTAATATATTAGCCTATATATTATTTTGTTTCATTGTTTAATTAAATAAGAATTAATTAATTAATTAATTAATTGTTTAATTAAGAAACAAATCTTTTTCTGAATAGGAAATATATTTCCTAGAGTTATACTATTGTTAGTAGTATACTAAAAGTAAAAGACTTATTTGGTAAGAAAATAAATAATTAAGTTTATTTATTTAATCAAATAGGAAGTCTTTTATTTTGGTCAATAAAAGAATAAAGATACTTATGAGTTGGATTAGGGTTAGGAGTCTAATTACATGTGAATTTGGGTACAACACAAGTCCTCTTTTGTAGAGGAAATTGCGGCAACCCTAGGTAATTCTACATGAAGATTTCGGCAACCCTAATTGGCATGGGAGAAGAATTTTCGGCCACTATATATTAAATAGTATGTAGGGTTCGGCCACCCCTAAGTTAATGGGTTGTCATTGATACAATTTTCTTCTTCTTCTCAATTCATAGAAAGTATTATTTTTATTCTACTAAAACATAAAAGAGTGAATAGATTATTCTTTGATAGTACACTAATTGCTTGTTCATCAATAAGCTTGTGTGTACAACATCGATTTAGGTTCACGTGAATTTCGATCATTAGATTGAGAACTCAAAAGTGACTGGAATAATCTTAGTCTTCTTTTGATTGTTTTTGTGACTAACAAAGAAAGAGAAAAGTTTGTTTGTCCATTCTCAGGTTTGCAATTCAAAGAAAAGGGAGACCACACTCCTAGGTGATCCACGTTCGTGCTAGGATTGAAGATCTTGCGGATTACCATCGACGTAAGTCAATCGGATCACGCGACAAAAGGTATTCTTCTTTTGTTAGATAATATATATGTTTAATTGATTAAAGGGTTTAAGGTTCATAAAAAGGAAAAAATTTTAAAGTTACTAAATCTATTTTTAGTCTCGCTTCCGCTGCGTGTACTACGGTATTTTTCCCTACACCCTTTCCATTGGGAATAGTTCAATCCGGTAAGAAGTAGAGGCCTTGTGCTTGAAGCACCTTCGTTGCCACCACCATTTCCACCGTTTCCACTCATAGTGTTTATGAATGAATGAAATGAATGCAAATGTATGAATGATCAAAAATCACACAAAATGCAAAACACACCAAAATAAGCAAGGATCACCTATGTATGTCTAGGAACCCGCTCTGATACCAATTGAAACAAATTATAGCACGGTGTGTATAAAACTATCTAGAGGGGGTGAATAGATTTTAAGCTTATTACCCAATTTTTCGTGATTAGTCAAAATTACGAAAATACCCCTAAATAGATAAAGCAATAAATCAAGTATAAATTGTGGAAATTAAATAACACTTGATTTTTACGTGGAAACCCTCACGGGAAAAACCACGGGCTAGTAAGTAAGCCACACTCGAACCTCGAATCCACTAAATGTGTAAAAGATTACAACCTAATCCCGGAAGTAATCACACACCTACCTAATCTCGGTATAAGTGAACCTAGTCCGATTGCTTGCGAATTAAGCAACCTAATCCTGGTCACAACACAAGACTTAATTCTCTAAAAAGAGATTAACACCCTAAGTGAATATATGAATATTCAAATGCAACATAGAGCAAGGGAAACCCTATATGCTTATCTAAGATGATGAATATGCAATTAAAAACAATCCTAGATATTAAAATTAAATGACATGTCAATTAGCTTAGACAATCATAGATTAGAGAAACCTAGATATCTATCATAAAAACAACACTCAATCAAATCAACACAACAATCTCTATCTTGAATATTAGAATATAATCTAAGAACAATCAAGTAATAAAAGAGATGCCATAATAAATTAAACACTAATTATGTATGATAATAGTGAAAAACTTGTAGGGAAAAATACCGTAGTACACGCAGCGGAAGCGAGACTAAAAAATAGATTTAGTAACTTTTTAAATTTTTCCTTTTTATGAACCTTAAACCCTTTAATCAATTAAACATATATATTATCTAACAAAAGAAGAATACCTTTTGTCGCGTGATCCGATTGACTTACGTCGATGGTAATCCGCAAGATCTTCAATCCTAGCACGAACGTGGATCACATAGGAGCGTGGTCTCCCTTTTCTTTGAATTGCAAACCTGAGAATGGACAAACAAACTTTTCTTTTTCTTTGTTAGTCACAAAAACAATCAAAAGAAGATTAAGATTATTCCGGTCACTTTTGAGTTCTCAATCTTATGATCGAAACTCGCGTGAACCTCAATCGATGTTGTACATACAAGCTTATTGATGAACAAGCAATTAGTGTACCATCAAAGAATAATCTATTCACTCTTTTATGTTTTAGTAGAATAAAAAACCTTTCTATGAATTGAGAAGAAGAAGAAAATTGTATCAATCACCACAAAACCCTAGAGTGGCCGAATTCTGTAAGGCCACATATATATGTGGCCAAATTTTCTTTCTCTCTTTTTATTAGGGTGGCCGAAATCTCTACACTAAAAGGGACTAGGGTTGCCGCAGTACCTAAGCCAAAAAGGAGTTTGTATTGCACCCTAATTCCTATCTAGTTTAAGACTTCAAACCCCAATCCAACTCATAGATCTTTTATTCTTTTATTTGACTAAATAAAAAGACTTCTTATTTGATTAAATAAATAAAATTAATTATTTATTTTCTTACCAAACAAGTCTTTTAATTTCAGTATACTACTACCAATAGTATAACTCTAGGAATCATATTTCCTAATCAGAAAAGATTTGTTTCTTAATTAAACAATTAATTAATAAATTAATTAATTCTTATTTAATTAAACAATGAAACAAAATAATATATAGGCTAATATATTAACCCTTGCCGCCCCACTTGTCTAAAATAGGGCCTTATATTATTTTCTCATTTCATTTAATCCATTGGACTTTAAATAAAAAGCCCACATGTGAACCAGACCCATTCTTACTAAAAGAAACAAGCCCACATGTCATTCATTAATATATAAATATAATTGAGCAGCCCATTACATAAATAATGTGCAAATTATATTCTTAATATATTAAATGCAATTCTAGATGGACCCTTAAATTGGTCCGGTAGAATATATCAAGTGATCCATGCAAGTCCGTGTGGATTGGGGATCTTGGCGGGCCATCTAAATTTAAGCTTCAATAGACATAACCTAATCACAATCAACAAATGATTCACTTAGGTCCGATCCATTAAATTTTAACTCATTCCACTAAAGAGCTAAAATTGAACTCTTAAATAAAGATAGAAAAGGAAGATGTTCCTCATTCATACCATAGACAATCAAGTTGGAGATAGTGTATCCTCGTGATTAATATCAGTAATCGCCAAGAGTTCATAGACCGCCTATAACTCTCCAAGTTACCATATTTACTCATATGACCACGTTTTGAACTTGGATATTTTGACTTGTCCAGAAGCCATGTTTTCAATAGACACTATCGAAAACTCAACGTTGAGATTTAATATCCAATTACCTCAAAACATCCATATGATGATATTATACTCTCATTTAATAAATGGAGCCACGATGTCCATATCTATAAATGAAGTCCTCTATCGATTAACAAATGAATATCACCAAACTATCGAGGATAGACTATGCTATATAATCGTACTCATTGATAACTCAAATGATATCACTTGCAACCATAAGTCCATCATTTATCTCAGGATTAAGATAGACTCTCCGATTGTCCTGATAATGAAAAGAGTTTTATCTACTGACGGTTATAGATAAAGTATTTCATTGTGATCCAGTTCAATGCACCCAGTGCACTAGATTCTTTTGCTCGAAGACACTCCGATGATTTTAGACTCATCATATTTCATTTGATCCCACTCAAATGCTAGCAAAAGAATTCTACAACTTTAACAAGATAAAGGTGCCCAACCTTTAACTTAAGTTGTGAACAATATTCAAGACTAACTAAAGAATTGTGTCTACCACATACATATCCAGATGTACGAACAATTCTTCTTTTCTCATAGTCTTTAGACCTTATGATTATTTACTTTGACAATTATAATATTAAACTATAAATACTATAAGATTTGTTAAACCATAAATCACTTTATTAATATGAAAAAGATTGTTAATTACAACATTACACTCTTGCTATTGAGCATAATCCTAACAAAACTTACCAAAGCAAGTGTGATGATGAAAGACCCATGCAAGCAAGCATCCTAGATATGCTAGAGAATGCTAGATGAACTTTGATGCAAATGGATTTTGGTTTGAGTGTTTGATGAGTAAACTTGATTGCTTTCTCTCTTAAAAATCTCTCTTTTTAAAGTAGGGTTCTTGATGATTAAAGAGTCACACTCAGAACAAGAGAAAGTGATGTATTTATAGGCATGAAAAACAGAGCATGCGAAAAGACAAGTTTGCCCCTGAAACGCACCGATCGGCGGTTTCAATCGGCGGCCAGGCCGCCGATCATAACCGCAGAATTGGCCCGAGAGGAACAGGGGACCAACGGCGGTTTCATTCGGCGGTTTCGTGACCGCCGATCTAACCGTCGAATCAAACCTGAGATTAAAAAGTCAATCAGGTATGAAAACGGCGGTTTCATTCGTGACCGCCGATTCAACCGCCGAATTAGGCCGAGAGATAAAATCAATCAGGTCTTGAACAGCGGTCGTGACCATTGATCATAACCACATAATTGCTCCATACACTACTGGAAGCAAACGGCGGTTTCATTCGGCGGCCAGGCCGCCGATCATAACCGCCGATCACCAATAAAGGTAAAAACCAAGGAGAAGCCAAGGGCATTCTCCGTAGGCGGTCCTTGCGCTAAACCAAGCACATTCTAGTGCATGCGCGGACGTTTCTGAAAACTATCGGGAAACGAATTACAAGACAACAAGACACAATTACACACAACAAAATATAACAAATAAGTGCAAGTGTGAAATGTGACAAGAGAAGAGAATGCACACATATGCAATGTATGTTAAGTGTGTGTGTGCAACTAATCTCTTTAAAGAAAAGTAAGCACATAGAAATTTACCTTCGGTGCTTATCAAGACGAGGTCTTCAAAAGGCTTGAGCAATAACACCGATACCTAGGCTACCCTTACAAAGAACCCCCAACATGTGGTTTGTCCACGAAATGAGCCAATCAACAAATGGGAACCTTACACATTCCTATGATGAAACAGTGATGCCCGTAGGGAAAAGGCTAAACTATGTTTTTAATGATTCTTATGCGACGAAATTCCAAGTTATGGGAATCCGAGCAGAGTAATACGGGTTACTCCTAATTAAGAAATCACCTATGTGAGAGAGAAGTGGGGCCGCTTCTAAAAGACAATAGTGAAGGGCTATATTCTCCAGAGACTCTCACCAGGCGTATGTTCATGGCCAAAACGAACATAACAATGAGAACCAAATCGGGTCTGGAAGATACCTGTATGTGATCGTTTACACAAAACGGCAGAACAGTTCAAGGATATCACATCTACTGATCAGCCAGTAAAGTAAACATACCTTTACAAGGGAAGGTTCAAAGGGTAACACCTACCTATCCTATGCAGGTTTCGACCGTTTGAACTTACCAAACATCATCTTTTGTGTCTCCTAGGTCAATTTCATTCATGTGGGGGATTGTTGGAAATTTTGTGACTAACTCATGGTTTGAGAGCAATTTTTTGGGTATGATTAATTCCATGGAAATAGAAGATTAAAGTGGATTCGAATTCTCCTCCGTGAGAGCTTCGAAATGGTGTACTCAAATTCACAAAATGGTTAATGGGTAAATGAGAAATTGAATCTCAAAGTGAACCCATTGTGTAGGGATCAAAGTGAATCCCACATTGCTTAAGGAAGTCACTTATGTGTAGTATATAAGTGAATGTGTGATATGAGGTATCAACAATGTGTGGCATAGAGGCTTTCTCTCGCGCACGCAGGTGGGGGGGGGGGGGGGGGGGGGTGCAAATCATGGACCTCGAACCTTCGAATGCACGACTCATGTGTGGGCGCGACCTGCATACACGAATGCCACTCCGATTGGACCGTGAGAGTCCAGTTGACTTTTTGCCACTTCCCTAAGTCAACGTTTTTGATAAGGAAAGAATTAATTGGTTGGATTCTGATTTCTTACTTGATCACTAAGAATAAAGAATCGGTTTTAATTAGAAATAAATCTCTTCAAACGGAAATTATTCTCTAATTAATTGGATTTCCTTATTAAAATCAAAAACGTATTAACCAAGGAAATTCCACATTAATCCCGAAACCCTAGTGGTTCATTATTATCTATAAAACCCTAGGTAGTCTGCTCATTATTTTATCATCCCGGATTACACAGCAGCAGCAGCCGTAATCCTTCTTCTCCTTCTTCAGTTCTTTGGTGAGTTTGATCCTGAATATTTGAGTTCGCTGAAAATGGTTTGCTCCACTGTCGAACCGTTGTATCCTGAGAGACGATCGCTAACACATACGGTGTAATATACGGTGAAATCGTCTTAAGGACACCGTGTGAAACACGGGCCTCAGTTCCTCTGATTTCTAACGTTTTTTTCTGGTTTATCTACATTATCTTGCTGCAGGTTCAACCCAGATTGTGGTTTTGAAATAACAACAACAAAGGGAAGGAAAGAGGCGACCCAACCAGTCAAGTCCTCAGATAGCTCGGAAGGCGACCTGGGTGAAGTCTTACTCAAGTTCGAAGAAGAGCTAAGGCTAGAAAATGAGGGAAAAGAAGTGGACTTGGTCAAGGAGATTGCAGAGTTAATAAGCCTTAATGTAGACTACATACTTAAGGCCGATATGCTTGAGAAGGAGAGAGACTCAGAAAAGAAGAAAGCACAAGAGCTCTCAATATTGGTGGAAGAACAAGAACAAGATTTCACTCGGAAAGCGAGAATGATGCAAATGGAAACTGAAAGGAAGGACAAGGCGTTGGAGGCTATGAGTGAGGAACTCATCAAGAAGGACAATGCCTTGAAGGTAGCACAAGCCACGATATGTGACTACATCGTGGAGTTGGACAAAGCCAAACCTCAAATCAAGGCTTTGAAAAAGGAGGGGGCCAAGAGAAAATCAACCAAGAAGCCCCGCACTACCCAAAGTGGAGCAAGCCTTCCGAAGGTTGCCCATAAGCAAGCCGAAGCAACGGCGGAAGACAACAAAGGTAGTCTTTCTAACTTTGCTCTTACATGCTATTTTTGCTATATTAGGGGACACAAAAAGGCACAATGTGCTAAATATGTTGAATTGTGCAAGAATAGAGAAAGCATGCTTAGGAAAAAAGTGAGAAAGGTTAGGAAAGCTTGGGTCCGTAAGGACAAGCTAGACCAATCCAAAAAGTCTCCTTTTGTTGCAAGGAATGATACACCTAGTGGTAAGGTGTGGGTAGTGAAAAACCACAGTGAAAGTCATGTTCAATTGAAAATACCTTCGAACTTCCATAAATTGCATGATTGCTTTTCAAGTGAATTACGTGTTTCATTACACGTATGAACAAATTTTGAAGTATGCTTGCACGTGTATGTGCTATTGCTTCTAGATGAAGCTCATTTTTAGGTCTTTTGTTAGTTTTTAGGTTTTGTTTTGTTTTTAGAGTCTTGAGTCTTTTAATTATCCACTCACCATATTGCAAATGTGCTATGAGATGCATGAAAATAGATAGGTTTGGGGGTTATGCTCCTTACTTATAAACTTGTATAGCATATGCTTGTAGTTTTGGTGTTGTTTTTGTGTGTGTGCAGGGCATGGAATCAAGAAGAAGAAATGCATCCGCGGGAATGAGCCCGCCCAACAAAGCCGCCGGGTTCTTTTTGAACCCTTGCTCGAGACATAGCGGCGGGACATAACCCGCCGCCAGAAGGATAGAACCCGCGGAATGCTCTAGAGGAAGTCGACAACTTCACGCCGCGGGACATAACCTGCCATCCAGATGGAAGGAACTCGCGGAGTTCACCGCGACTTCATGCCGCGGGAATAAGCCCACCGGCCAGAAGAGACGAAGCCGCCGCACCATCTGGAGGAACCACCGCGACTTCGTGCCGCGGGAATGATCCCGCCGACCTAAACTTGCCACACACACCATGCACAATACACCATACCACGAAGCCACACCATCCTACGAAGGTCCAATCTCTTACTCTTAAGCTTTTACTTCAAGTTGATATGTTTTGTTTAGCTTAAGAGTGTGAAGTGGTTGTTTTTGCTTAATGACTAGGATTGGTTGTTGTGATGTGATTAGTGGTGGATACTTAGGATTGTATATATGTTTACATGTTAGTTGTAGATATTAGGATTGTTTATATATGATATAGTTGTATTTTTTGTTTTTATTTTTATTGTTGTTTTTCAAAACTTGTGAAGATGCCCTTTTTTGAATTTTTAAGGTGAAATGTTTCTTAAAAACTGTACTAATCGGTGAAGAAATAAATTTTTCTGCCCGCGCTGCGTTCATCATTTTTTCGATACGGTTCTAACGGTATAAAGAACGTAAAGTTCTGGGTGACGATTTAAAAGTTATGAGTATTTCTTCGACAGAAGGTCACAGCACTACAAGAAAATAAAGCATTATTGACAGTTATTTGTTGACAGTTTTTAACTGTCAACAACCTTGACAGTTTTTAGGTTTGTTGACAGTTTTTAACTGTCAAGGATTGTTGGTCAAGGATTGTTGACAGTTTTTAACTGTCAACAAATAACTAACATTTTAATATAATACATATATATTAAATATATAATATATAAATATATTATATTATATATGTTTATAATAATATAATATATAATAATAATATATATAATAATATAATATATAAAAATATATTTGTTTGTTGACAGTTAAAAACTGTCGACACATAACTAACATTTTTTTTATATATTATTAATATAATATAAATATATAATATATATAATATATATATATAATAATATAATATAATACATATATATTAATATATTAATATTATATATACTATATAATATAATATATATATATTATATATGTAATAATATATAATATATAATAGTATAATATATATAATATAAATAATAATATAATATATATAAATATATTATATTATATATGTTTATATATCATAATATAATATATATATATATTATATTATATCGATATATACTATATATTGTACATTAATATAATATATAATAATAACATATTATTTTTGTAAAGGAGGGTATTTTTGGAATTGAGTTGGGGCATATGAGGGTATTTATAGAATAAAAATTTTAGTTTGTAATGGAAGGGCATTCCATTGGTTTTTGGATGGAATGCTCATTCAACCAAAATGGTCGAATCCCTATTCCAATGGAATCACTATTCCATTACATTTTAACAAACCAAACGAATGTAATGGCTTTCTTTCCATTCAATTCCATCCAACTAAACATGGCATATAGGAGACTCATGACATCAATTGTAATAAGCATGATTTGGAATACAACTCTCACAGGGGAGATATTTCTCAACATGCATCTTGCAATGTAATGAACAAATGTAAGACTCGAATTACTAATTTATATAGGTAATTGCATAATTAACGTGTCTCTTAGTATGAAACAAAAGGGTGCAAAATAAATAAACAATTTTTTTAAAATTATTTTTTTTGAATTTTTTATAAGTAAATGATTTAAAAGTAAATTTATTAAATTTAAAATTTTACTTATCCAATATCGGTTTGCCCAAAAACCGATATTTTATTGTAAAATAAATCAATATCGGGATTTTGTTTGGTATTGAAAATAGGAAGTAAAAGTTTAAAAAAATTATTAAAGATAATGAAAAAAATTATATATTATGAATGTTTTATAATATAATATATATATATATATATATATATATATATATATATATATATATATATTAAATAATATATATTATATATTTATTAAATAATATATATTTATAATATTTATATAATATATAATATAATATATATATTTATAGCAAATTAAATCACATCTAATAATATAATAATAATATATATTTATAATATTTATATAATATATAAATATTATATATTATTATATTAAATAATATATATTATGTATTTATATTATATAAATATATTATTATATATATTGTATAATATAATATAATATATATGTATAATAAATATATATTATATATTATATATTTTAAAACATTCATAATATATAATTTTTTTTTTTATCTTTAATAATTTTTTTAAACTTTTACTTCATATTTTCAACACCAAACAAAATCCCGATATGGATTTATTTTACAGTAAGATATATATATATTATATTATAAAACATTCATAATATATAAATTTTTTTTTTTATCTTTAATAATTTTTTAAAACTTTTACTTCATATTTTCAACACCAAACAAAATTCCGATATGGATTTATTTTACAGTAAGATATCGGTTTTTGGACAAACCGATATTGGATAAGTAAATTTTTAAATTTAATAAATTTACTTTTAAATCATTTACTTTTAAAAAATTTTTAAAAATAATTTTAAAAAAATTGTTTATTTATTTTGCACCCTGCTGTTTCATACTAAGAGACACGTTAATAATCCAATTACCCATATAAATTAGTAATCTAAGTCTTACATTTGTTCATTACATTATAAGATGCATGTTGAGAAATATCTTCCATGTAGTGAAAGTTGTATTCAAAATCATGCTTATTACAACTGATATCACGAGTCTCGTATAGGCCATGTTTGGTTGGATGAAATGGAAAGAAATTCATTCCATTCGTTTAATTAGTTTGTTAAAATGCAATGGAATGATGATTCCATTAGAATGGGGATTCCACCATTTTGGTGGAATGGACATTCCATCCAAAAACCAATGGAAAGACATTCCATTCCAAACTAAAATTTATATTCCATAAATACCCTCATATGCCCCAACTCCATTACAAAAATAACATCAGCTCATTTCCAAAAATAATATATTATAATTATATTTATATATATTATTATTATATATTATATTATTATAATATATATATATATATATATAAACATATATAATAGAGGAAATTGCATGAGATGATCAAAAAAATTATTGATTTATTGTTTTTAGCCAAAAGTTTATTTTTTATTATTCTTGTCACATTTAAGCTTGAACTGACAAGTATACCCTTCCTTTTGTCTTTACTTCACCTAAAATTTCCCCCCAAAATTTCCCTCTCTCTAATTTCTGAAACCCTCCATTTTGTTTTTCATTTCAAATATTCTCTCTCTCTCTCTCTCTCTCTCTCTCTCTCTCTCTCTCTTTGTGTGTTGAAATCAAACGAATTGGGCAAGAGCAGAGCAACTTCATTTTTAGGCAAGACGAAGTGGCATCGACGGCGACAAGACGAAGTGGGACGAAATTTCTGGGTAAGAAATTTATGCTGAAATTTTCTGCTGTGAAGACGAAGAAAACCACCGTGAAGAAGACAACCACCATCATCTGATTTCTGTTCGTTTCTAGGCAAGACGAAGTGGCAATGACAGCGACAAGACGAAGTGGGATGAAATTTCTGGGCAAGAAATTTCTGCTGAAATTTTCTGCTATGAAGACGAAGAAAACCACCATGAAAACGATAACCACCATCTGAAATTTTCTGCTGTGAAGAATAAATTTCTGCTCGTCAACATTTCAACATTTCAACATTTTTGCTCATCTAAATTTCGTCTCACTAGTGCAAATTTATGCTCGTTCTACATCATTCTTTGTGTGTGTGTGTGTCTCTCTCTCTCTCTCATGAATTAGATCCGAAACCCAGCAACAATTTTGTGTGTGTGTGTCTCTCTCTCTCATGAATTAGATCTCTCTATTGTGAAGTAGATATGAAGCTAAACGACGTTCTTCAACGGTATGTATCCCAAATATGGTAATTAAATGAACTGGCTTATAACTTCATTATTAACTGGCATGTAACTTCATTATCAACTAGCATGTAACTTTTAGCATGTAAAACTACTGGAATTTTGTTTTGAAATCAGTCTTCCAAATACAATAATTAAATGAACTGGCATGAAACTTCATTATTAACTTGTATGTAACTTCATTATCAACTGGCATGTAACTTCTAGCATGTAAAACTGCTGGAATTTTGTTTTGAAAACAGTCTTCCAAATATGGTAATTAAATGAACTGGCATGTAACTTCATTATTAACTGGCATGTAACTTCATTATCAACTGGCATGTAACTTCATTATCAACTGGCATGTAACTTCTAGCATGTAAAACTACTGGAATTTTGTTTTGAAATCAGTCTTCCAGTAATTAAATGAACTGGCATGTAACTTCATGCATAGAGATCATAAACAGCAAAGGGGCATTCATGAGAGAGGAGATTTCTAATTGCGTGCTTGTAAAGTTTTCTACAGTTACAATGAGAGAAGATTTCCAAATTAAAGCAAGCTTGGACTATTATGCATAAACAAAAAAGCACAAAGATCCAGTGAAAGAAGGATTTTATTCGGGCAATCAAAAAAGAAAGATTCAAAGAAGAAAGCAAGCTGAAACAAATTATAGCACGGTGTGTATAAAGCTTTTTACCCAATTTTTCGTGATAGTCAAAATTACGAAATTACCCCTAAATAGATAAAGCAATAAATCAAGTATAATATGCGGAAATTAAATAACACTTGATTTTTACGTGGAAACCCTCACGGGAAAAACCACGGGCTAGTAAGTAAGCCACACTCGAACCTCGAATCCACTAAATGTGTAAAACGATTACAACCTAATCCCGGAAGTAATCACACACCTACTTAATCCCGGTATGAGTGAACCTAGTCCAATTTGCTTGCGTTCTGAGCAACCTAATCCCGGATGCTACACACAAGACTTACTTTCTCTATGAAGAGAATACAACCCTAAGTGAATATATGAATATCCAAATGCAACATAGAGCAAGGGAAACCCTATATGCTTATCTAAGATGATTAATATGCAATTAGAACAATCCTAGATATCAAAACTAAATGACATGTCAAATAGTTTAGCTAATCAAGATTAAGCACAAAACTTAATTAGCTATCACAAAACAACTTCTCAAACATACATCATACTAATCTCAAACTTGTATTCAAAGTATATAAAATAACATACAAGTAATTAATTGAGATTGCTAGCTAAGAGAAACACAAAATAAGCAAAGTATGATGAAGAATCCATGCAAGATGACATCTAGAAGATCAAGGATGATGCTAGATGATGATTGATGATCATGAAAAAGTGTTTGAGTAATAAAAAATGAGTTCTTGGAATTTTTCTTCTCTTTGAAAAATATCCTAAGTATGAATTCTGAATATGAACTCTCTTAATTGACCTAAAGACAAAATGGCATATATATAGGGGGCCAAATCAAAGTGTGGTCGTTTAAGTAAGTTTCAAAGAAACGCGCCGATCGGCGGTTTCAATCGGCGGCCAGGCCGCCGATCATGACAGCCGAATTAAGCTCGTGAAGAACAGAGCATAAACGGCGGTTCATTCGGCAGTTTCGTGACCGCCGATTCCAACTGCCGAATCAAAACAGAGAGATTAAAAACAATCAGGTATGAACGGCGGTTTCATGACCGCCGATTCAACCGCCGAATTAGACTGAGAGATAAATCAATCAGGTCTTGAATCGGCAGTTTCGAATGGCGGTCGTGACCGCCGATCTTAACCGCAGAAATGCTTCAGACCAATCTAGACTGAAACGGCGGTTTCATTCGGCAGCCAGGCCGCCGATAATAATCGCCGATCACCTAGAAAGGTGAAAACCAAGGAGAAGCCAAGGGCATTCTCCATAGGCGGTCCTCGCGCTATGTTATCGGGAAACGAATTACACGACAACATGACACAATTACACACAACAAAATATGATAAATAAGTGCAAGTGTGAAATGTGACAAGTGAAGAGAATGCACACATATGCAATGAATGTTAAGTGTGTGTGTGCAACTAATCTCTTCAAAGAAAAGTAAGCACAAAGAAATTTACCTTCGTTGCTTATCAACACGAGGTCTTCAAAGGGCTTCGAATAATAAGACCGATACTTAGGCTACCCTTACAAAGAACCCCAACATGTGGTTTGTCCACGAAATGAGCCAATCAACAAATGGGAACCTTACACAAGCTTCAAGTCTGGTGTTTGTTCATTGAAGAAGTATTGGATTTAGCTTTGCTTGCTTTTAACTTGTTATTTTTATTGTAAACATTTCATAAATAAGGTTTGAAGACACATACAATAGTATTGAATGAGTGTATTTTTAAGATCAAATTTCAGTAATGTTACATGCCAGTTGATTCTTAAGTTACATGCCAGTGTATTTTTAAGTTACATGCCAGTTTATTCTTTTAAGTTACATGCCAGTGTACTTTTAAGTTACACGCCAATTGATTCTTAAGTTACATGCTGGTGTATTTTTAAGTTACATGCTAATTTATTCTTAAGTTACATGCCAAGTGTATTTTTATGTTACATGCCAGTGTTGCTTGACCTGATAAACAGGGTTACAAACAAATCAAAATAAAGAAAAGTATAATACTATGTTTATACATCCAAATGTGAAACTTCTGAGTATGAGTTCTACCAAGTATGCCAATTTAACAGGTTTTTGCTAGAATTTACAATAGGTGTAACGTGTTATAATTTTTTAAGATTACAAGGAGGAATAAACAGCATAAAATAATCGATTCTAATCAATTATAAAACTAAAAAAAAATATAAAAAAAAAGGATGCCCGAACAGACATTTCAATGCTCATTGATACTATCTGTCACGGGCTCTGATTGTGTAACATTTTTCCTCCATCTTCATCCATTAAAATCCTACTCCAACCAGCATTTCTCAGGGAGAAGATCTTTGCTCTGTCAATCTTGTTTCCTCGAAAGCCTGTATACTTTGATGACACCATAGGCATGACAAGAATTGCAGATGCATTAATAGAGTCCTCTGCATTAATAGAATTGCAGATGCATTAATAGCCTTGTATTGTGCAAGGCTGAAACTGGATAAAAAGAGAGGGTTATTCATTTAACTCCAAAATTCAACCATTCTTATGGCTAGATTCATGAAATGATAACTATATTTATTGCAAATCTATCATGTCTGGTTCCCTCTAAATTCAAAACCATAGCATCGACCTTAGGGGCCTAGGTTGTTTCTTCATTGCGCTCATACAAAATATAGGTACATGAAACACCTTAAGAATCTAAATAGTTCAACTATATATAGAGAATTCTAAATAGTTCAACTATATATAGAGAGAGAGAGAACCTGAAACTCCTGAAAGTATAAAAATCATGTACAAATAGAGAAGAAAGTCCAAGCAATCTGAAACATAGGAACTATAAGAATTGCATCGAACAGTGACAGTCCTTCATTTAACAAATCATAGTTTATTCACAAAGTTAACAAACATATACTCTTTCTACAATTAAGACCTGAACGAGTTTTGAATTTTCGAAATGATTGAAAGTCATTAAAGGTATGTTTACTTTCTATGGTGGTCTTAAGAGCTACACAATACATTTTTCTGATTTCATTTATTGACCCTGCTCATCTGCTGCTCCTTCTTTGTCCGAGGATGCTGTTTTCATTATTATAGAACATCTAAGATGTGCACGTTGTACATTAAAATTAAACACTTATCTCAATCGCATCTACTCAAAGTCCCCTATCACCCTAAAAACACAACATAGATGTATCAGACAGACTAAAGAAGAAAATAAGTAATGCATAGGAAAACAATTTCGGAGAATTAGAAAAAGGCCTCAGAGGTTTGTATGTGATACATTCATCTATCTAATATAATTACATAGCAACTAAGTTTCTGAAGATCATATATACAGTTGGCACCTCATGCACTAAGGTCTATTGCCAACTGCAGAAGTATGAATGCAATAAGATGTTAGATGAAATAATCTCCATGCCATTGTGAAACAGGAAAAAATTACAAGCCATGAAAAACAACAGTAAGGACTAGGAAATTCTGCAATTATTTTTACCCAAAATCCAGTTGTACTACAACATAAATGCACACAAATCAGAGATTAAAAGTCCACGAATCACAATCTCTAAATCACTTAAACCAACAAAAACAGAACCCCCACCACCACTCAAACAAACCCAAAATCCACCAGATAACAATTGCCTCCACACAAAAGAATATAATTGAAAGCTTTTACTGGCCGCAATAAGTCAAGTGTTCAACTTGTAGAATCATTTTGAAATTTTTTTCACTGTAGACCATATCTGATCGGGGAAAGCCAAGAGAAACCCAGCACCAAAAGCCCAAGTGACTTTCAATGAACCTTTAACACGGTCATTCATCAAAGCACAAGCATCATCTGGTTGTTCATTTTTTATTCTTTGAACTTCTTGAAAATGCAATTCAAATACAAACTTTAACAAACAAAAACCCCCAATCAAATAAACAATACAAATCAAAGATTTTTTTTGTTCTGAATTTATAATGAATCGCAAACCAGTTATTTTTTTTTTCAAAAATAAAAAAATTAAATAATCCAGGGAAATCAGAATTCGTGAAGAGAGAAGATTGAATGTTTTACCGAAGACGTAGACGAACTGGAAGACTCGATAGGAGCTTCCTTATCGGTCAAATTCACCGATTTATCAAACCCGAAGCCATCAGCGACAGAGAGAGGTTTTCGTGATTGCGAGAAGTGCGGCAACGGAGAGAGGTTTGGCTACGACGCAAGGTTCAGCGATAGAGAGAGGTGCTACTTCGGCCAGACGTGCGGCGGTTTCGGCGACAGCAGCAACGACGCCGACATCAGCAACAACGCCGGCGGTTTCTCTTTCTGGTTTCATCTCTTCCTTTCTCTATCTTTTTTTTTTTTCAATTTCAAATTCAGCAATCTCTTCCCACTGACTTCTTTACTTTATTTATTTATTTATTTTTATTTTATTTTTAATTTCAAATTCATGGGTATTGTTGTCCAAAAGTGGTCAAAAGTGACAAAATCAATAAAAAATAAATTTATGGCTAAAAACAATAAAACCATAATTTTTTTGGCTCATTATGATTTCACCCCTATATAATATTATATTATATATATTTATATTTATATTTATATATATTATTATATGTATTATATAATATATATGTATTATATAATATAATAAATATATATCTATATATTATATATAATACATATTATATATTATATATTATATATTATATATAATTATTTAATATACTTTTATATTTTATTATTATTATCCATAATATATCATGTTATTATACATTCATAATTAGGGGTATTTTGGTCAAAATACAGTTAACTCTATTCCATTTCATTGTTAACCAAACAAAATAATACTAATTCAGAAATTAATTCTAAAGTTCCAACCAAACAAAAACTTAGTTTTCCTTTCCTTTGCATTCTCATTCCCATTACCATTCCGATTATCATTCCACTATTGATACTCGCTTTTTCCGTCGTTAAGAAATCACGAGGATCAAAAGATTATTTCATTTAAAAAGGGGTTTCCTACGCAATGTGCTCTAAACTAGCAAAAGACTAGTAAAGCGGCAAGCGAGGGTATCGTTCCGCAGGGAGGTGTGATTCGTCAACCATATCAAGTTCTAGAGTTTATTGTAAGCATGTAAATAGAATGCGGAAAGGTAAGAATGATGTGTGTGAAATGTATGTACAATGCCGTGTGTGTGTGTGTGTAGAGAATAAAAATAAAAATAAATAAAAACAAAGAGAATATGGAAGGGTGAGAATGGTGTTTAAAGCGATAAATAAAATGGTGGATAAGAGAGATGCAAGAAAATGGTCACACAAGGTTCAACAAGTTCACCATACATAAGTGCACAAATAGTTGGTTGTTAGACATTAAGTACATCCAATTTTAGTTAAGGGTTCGTTCTTGCCTCAATCCGATTTATACCCATTCATAGAGCTAACGGTTGAAGAGTGTGTTGAGAGCCTCTCAAACACGAAACCGCAACCAACATATGTGAACCGATTCTACAAACAAAACTACATTGAGCCCCAATAATAGCTTCGTAATGTAAAATGGCAACGTGAAAGTCTAATGAATGTGGAAAGAGTGATTGTATCTCCGACCATAACTCACCTAGAGCCCCTAGAGTGAGAAATAGCTAAAGTCCAATTGTTTACAAGAACAATGAACCAAACCCTTCTAATATGACAATTTATAGGTTCACCCACTCTTCCTAGCTAATTAGCCAAAACTATGCCTGGAGAGCCCCTCCTAAAGCACAATCCTAACTCTAATTCACTCAAACCAATTCATGATATGCAATTTCGACCTTCCAAAGACATACATACACAAATGGGATGTTTGATTACAACTACTCATACAATTAAGTTAATCTACTCCTAATCCCATCCATGAACACATATCAATTTCCAATCATCCACAAACATGCATTTCAAGATAAGAGATATACTCAATAACAATCAAGAATGAATCAAAACACAAATTGGATATAAAAACAACCATATATATATTGAGCACAAAATAGGTTTACAAATATTCCCAAGTGGGGATTACACATTCAAGAAAACAAGAAATACATAGTGAGAAATAGATACAACCCTTGAAGAAAACCTCCTCCAAGAGCTCCTTCCTTTGCTAGCTCGAAATTGACCAAAGCCCACTCCTATCTCTATGTAATCTAATCTTAAATGTGGTGGAAGATGTGTAGAAGGTGAGATGGGGAGCATCCATGGAGGAAAAACCTCCATGGATGCTCTTGGAAGCTTTTCTCTCTCTTATTTGGTGAAGAAAATGAAGAAGAAGAAGAAGAGGAAGTTTATGGGGAGTGTGTTCTGATGGTTGAGAAGAGAATAAGGTGTTTATATAGTATTGGGAGGTTAGGGCACGAATTGGGGATGAAAGGACGAAACTGTCCCTGAAATTCGCCCAAAAAATGACTTTCTAGAGTGATTCGGCGGTTTAATTCGGCGGCCAGGCCGCCGTTTGAAGTAGCCGTTTAGACCTGACAGCCTTTCAGCGTTTTCAGCATCGCGCACCGTTACGGAAGTGGGCATAACTTCCTGTGGAAAGCTCGGAATCACAATCCGTAAAATGTTCTGGAAACTAGACTTCCGGGGCTTTCCGAATATATAAAGATATCCATGTGGTTCGATCTGAGAAGGAAGATATGATCTCCGCAAGTTGTATGTTCTGCACGCGTATATACAATTTCAGCTCTTTTTGCTCCATTTTGCCTCCCAAACTAATCTTTAAGCTCAAAACCTTATTATAAGGAATATGTACCTACACAAGGCTCAAACAAAACATTATATACAAAAATACGCTCGAAAACGAGACAAACAATCGGAAATGGGGGACCTCAAATAGGTATAAAATAGTTCGATCAACTATATAACCAAACGTGACCATAGAGTATTGACCAATAATTCAATTATATATGTTTAAAAAAAAATATAATTTCATTAAAAGTTTTAATAAATATTTTTAAATATATGTTTGTTGTGAAAATTAGAATTTTAATTAGTTGAAAATTCTTTTTTATTTCTAAAACTTATATAGTTTATATATAAATATTGTACAATTGTAACATATAAGGGGAAGTAGTCAAGTGGTAAAGGACTTGAACTTGAGACCGCTTCAACTCCCACCAATGGCAAATAATTGTCATTATTGACACAGGCGGTGGTGGTGGCCGGCGGTGGTGCTCCGGCGATGATGGGCGACGGTGCTCGGTAGGTGGTAGCCGACGGCGATGCTCCGACGACGGTGCCGGCGGTAGTCCGGCCAGTGGCAGAGACCGGCGGTGGGTGGCCGGTGGCGGTGCTCCGGCAGGTTGTGACCGACGAGGATGGGCGGCGGCGGTGCTCCGGCGGGTGGTGGCCGGCGGCGGTGCTCCGGTAGTCCGGGCGGTGGTGGGTGGTGGGTGGCCGGTGGCAATGAGTGAGGTGGTTATTATAAATATAAAAAATATTATTTAATTAAATATTACAATTAACTATTAAATAATGAAATTTTTTATAAAAAAAAATAAATATAACTCTTGACAGTTAAAAACTGTCAAGGAAAACTGTCATTACTTTCCTTGACAGGGGCTTACTTGACAGTTTTAAAAACCGTCAAGAATTCCATTCTTGACAGTTTTTAATTGTCAACTAAGCCCCTATTTTCTTGTAGTGCAGGCGTGCCTTGTTTTTAAAATTATGCACGTGACCTGTTTTAAACGTTTGTTTTCACACTTTTGCGATTTGAATTTTAAAATGTTTTCTACATGGAAAGTGTTCATTTGCATGTCTATATTCTTGTGTCAAAATTTGAGCAAGTTGTATGGAGTATCTTTGAAAATATGCATTGAAAAACAGATGTTGTTCAAAGTTCAAAAGATGACAGTTTTTCTTGAAATGTTTTCCTCTATTTTTAGAAACTTCTTCACATGGTATTTTTGTTATTTTTATTTTTAATTGTGTTTAGTTGTACATAGGTGTTAGTATGTTTGTGTCCGGATTTCCAAATCATGAACTCTTTGTCCATGTGCTTCAATTTTTCAACATTGAGGACAATGTCGAGTTTAGGTTTGGGGGTGTGGACACATATGTGTCTTTTTCGTGTTTTGTGTTGTGAATATTGTGTTTTTGTTTTTGTTTTTGTGTCAAAAAATTTCAAATCTCTGAAAATTTTTGTCAAAATTTTGTGTTTTGGGAGTTGTTTACTTGTGTGTACCGATAGGAACATGTCATACTTGCTTTGAAATCTAAGTTCTGACTAGTTT
Source organism: Acer yangbiense (assembly GCA_008009225.1). NCBI lineage: Eukaryota > Viridiplantae > Streptophyta > Magnoliopsida > Sapindales > Sapindaceae > Acer > Acer yangbiense. Next base: position 31,420,393 of record CM017764.1, read on the forward strand.
GTATGCCATCTAAGTTGTTGCACCACTATAATTATGCTTGTTCAGTGCCAATACTTGGATGTTGAGGTAAATGAATCTTAGACTTTTTGTTCCTAGGAGAATTGTGGAGACTACCCATGTAAGACATTGAGCCTTAACGATCATTTGAGAGGGTATTCTAGTCTACTCATTAAAGAGCACTTTTCGAAACTAGGATTGCATTGAGATCTCATTCACAAAGCATTTAGTATTGATTGCCATGAACATGAAAATTGTGGACTGCTTGTGCGACTTGTATTCTCTTGTTAGAAAGTCTAACAGATATGATTCTAGGCATGTGTGCGCTTAACTCCATTACCCAAACACTGTCCTTATGAATGTGTGCTCCAATTGCCAAATTTGAGGCCAAACACAAACCATTCATTCCATCACCACATCATTCACATGAAATCTTTAGTTGTTGATCATAGTTTTGCATAAATTATAAATGCAATTGATTAGCTCAATCTGTAAATAGCGTGTACTCAGGCGATGATAGATAATGTGCAATATAGAGGCTAAACTGTAAAAGTGTTCAAAATAAAAATGCTTAAAGCCTTAGTACTTAATTGATTAAATACTCGAATAGAGTACCAATTAGCACAATCATTAAAATGTTAATCTTAGCCTAGACGCTTGTAGACATATGAATAATGAGCTAGTAGAATATCATTGTTAAATTGATCAGCATCTTGAGATTTCCATTAAATTCATTCCATTCATTAAAAATCACCCACGGCCCCATTACAACCAAAGGGAAGCCCTAGCTGATCTTTTAGAAGTCTAGCTTGGGAATACGAGTCAAAACATGTTCTCTCCACGTTCTTGGTGCATCAATTCATTCATGAGATCATTCATTTTATAAAGTGCGTTGTTTTATATATTCACATGCGTTGAATTCAAATTTTATTTACATATCTTCCTATAACGCATGTGGTTAATGAGAGATTGCCTAAGACTCTGAGAGAAGAAAGAGCTGAATCCGTGAGATATAGAAGTCAAGGCAAATTCAAACCTAGGCGATTAGTTTATTGATTCATAGATCGAAGACATCCCGAGTGTTGGCAAACTGGCATTATGTGTTGTTTTAATAAAAATGGAATTTTACTAGTCTTAATTTAAGATGCTCAGCTTGCATGAAGTTTTTGTTTGTATGTATATTGTTGCATCTCTTGATTGAAATTCAGAGTTGCGTTTGTGGGTATCGAATCTGGTAAACCCTCAGGAGACTTCACTCCTCCTACTAGGGGCACATAGAGGTTTAAAAGACTTGTGGCACGTGCTAAGTGCCATCGTTTCTCCCACGACAGTGGACTAAGTAGTTTATATTTTATTACGCTTTAGTAGTTGTTATTTGTTAGCTTTTGTTTTGTTTTGCTCGAGGACGAGCAAAAGTTAGGTTTGGGGGTCTGATCGCACTCCAAATGTTCACATTTAGCGCTCCCTTTTCCTATCTTTTGTATTCGTTTCCGAGCATTTTTGTGTATTTAATAGGGTGTAAATAAGTGTTTCATGGAATTAGGGAAGTTCAGGGGCAATTGTGTAATTGTGGAGAAATCAGGGGTAAAAGTGAAATATTCGGATAAATATTGAAGATTCTGTGAATATGCCAAAGATCAGAGGAGCTAATTGTAATTCACCAGCCAAGGCAGTCATCAGCGCCACGTCAGAAAGCTGAACGACGTCGTTTTGGCGTGCTTGGCGTCAGCATGACGTCATCGTGACGTCACCCTTCTCAAGCTTCAGCCAGGTCGACCACGACCCGCGTGCCCGACCCGTTTACCCGACAACTCAGATTGGACCCGGTTCATACCCGATCATTTTCGGTCGATTTCTGACCCGTTTTCAGTGCTCTTTCCGACCGATTTCAGCCCAGATTGGAAGCCCACTTCCTCCCGGTCACAATGGGTCCAGTTTGGGCCTTCCATGCACTAGTTTGGCCTCCCATCCAAGTCCACCAACTTCCATGGAAACGCAAGCTTCAAGCTCACTTCCAGCGGGTCCTTGGCTGCCCAAATACGATCCAAACTCGCCAAATCTTGGCGATTTCATGCAGCGGGAACAAGCCCGCAGTCCAAAAGGTCAAAGCTCACCTCAAACGTCCATTTTTGAATGGCGACTTCCAACGGCGGGCAAGAACCCGCGAGCTTGGCGTTCTGAACCCGCCGGAGTGGCCGACCTTGGAGATATTTCGGCCAAACCTTGCCTAAATCTTCCCTAATATATATATCCCTCTTTCCTAACCTAAAACACTCTCTCTAATATCCAAATACACATCCTCTTAGACCAAATTACACCCAATAGCTTAGAATTACATTAGAATAGCTTAGATAACTTAAACACACACTACATGGTTGCATGTGAGCTTCATAGCTTGGAAGGAGTAGATTTGGAGCTTCATTGAAGACAAGAAGATTACCATCTTGTGGTTACTTCTATCTATTACTTCTTTCCATTATTTGTGATTCATGTAACATGTATGTGTATAATAATCTTCATGTTGAGGGATTGATTTTCATATGACTTATTATTGTAATTAATTGATCTCTACCTTTATATATCCATATTTAGCTATTGAATGTTAAATTGAGTTAAATTGAATGGATGCATGTTGTTAATTGACAAATTAGTAACTTGTAATCTTGTTTAATAATATTTGATTAGCTATATTGGAGAAGTCTTGGTTAGTAAGTACATGATCAACACTTATTGACTAATTCTTAGGTTCTAGGTTGTATTATCTCTATTATTGTCATTCTATAATCATAGTTGATAATATTTAGAGTGGTAGTTGTTAAATTACCTATGCCATAGAACTAGTGAGCTTAATTGTGATCAATTAATAAAATCCCTTTTCATTTATCCATGCTCTTGCATAACCTTGCAAGAATTAGTTAGTATAGTTAGTTGTAGTTAGTGTAATTTCATTGTAGTAACTTAGTTGTAGTTGAGTTAATATAACTTAGTTGTAGTTGCTTAATTGCCATCTTAGTGTTAATTAATTTACTTGCTTATTAGTTGCCATCTAATTAGTTTAAATTAATTAGTTGTCTAGTGATCGCATCTTTACTTTACCGTTGTAATTAGAGATTACGTATCCGTACCATAGGATACGCATAGTGTAATTTTCCATCCTAGCCATCATTAGTTTAGATAATCGCTTGCCACCGTCTCCTTTTACTTTGATTGCTTGTAATTAGTGTAAATAGCTTGACTATAACCTAAGGCGTAGGACTGACTTTACGTGTACAACTTCCCTGTGGAACGAACCGTACTTGCTGCTACGTGATCTTAACGATCCGTGCACTTGCGGATAAACCCATACGCCCATTATTTACGATAGTTTATAGAACTATCCAGTGGCGCATCAAGTTTTTGGCGCCGCTGCCGGAGATATTTTATAGACCCAATTCGGGCGTATCAATTGAGACTTATATATTCATCGTATTATGACTAGGAAAGGGGATCGCAACTTGAGTGCTTAACCCTATTAGAAAATTTTTCCACTTATCGATATGCACGAGAGTTCCATCGCCATAGCCAATTGAGTGTTTTTGTCCCATCACCATAGCTATATGAAATCTCCGTTGTATTCCTATCATGTTTTCATTATCAATTAAAAAGTTATTACGTGTGATCCTTTTACTACATCAATTTTTGTCCACCATTATCATTGCTTTTTTATAGGTTTTATTAGGAAGCTAAGGGTATCGAACTACTTGATATCCCGCCGACTGAGATCTACCTTGATTTCAGTCATATTGAATTGTTAATTGGAAAAATCACCCCAGTGATAATTTTCGGTTAACAATTTTATTTTATGACTAGTTTGGGGATTAAATTTGGAATATTGACTAATCAAGAATTTGGTAATATAACTTGATTAAAATCTATTCACCCCCCTCTAGATAATATTAGCACGCCATAATTAGTTTCAATACTTTCTGTCGCGATGTGGTCAAAAGGTGACTTCTCACCGTGGCACGCACCTGATTGATTTTCAGGATTTAAATGTCTTTTTCGCCATTATGTCACCACCGCGACAATACCGCGGCAACACATCTTCTTGCAATTTGCCTTCTGTCACTTTGTGCCAAGAGCAACACCTTCAAAGGGCGACAAGCCCTATTTCACCACTTTGTGCACATTTTGCACCAAACTCCTCTTCTTCTTCACAAATGCCCTTGAGGCCTAAATAAACCTCAAACACTTGACATTAAATATGAGGAAATGCTCGAGAATCAAGCATAAAGAGATGGGAATTAGGGCCAAAATCATACCAATTTTGGTTCGATCATTTGCCCAATAGGGGACAACGTCAGCGCCTGTCTTGCTGCACACTGTCAGACGCTCTTGTAAGTTCCTCAATTTTGATTGGCTTATTTCGGTGACAAATCACAATTGAGGTTTGATATGTAAGGGTATCTTAGGTGCTTATTGATGGTGATCAAGCTCAAAAGCCCTCTTAAGACCTCAAGATGATAAACACTTCAAAGGTAAATCACTTATGCTTAATTTCTTTAAAAAGACTTAGTTGCACACACACACACACACACACACACACACTCTTCTCATGCTTGTATATATGTTCATTGCTCTTGTGTGCATTCTTTTCACATTTCACACTTGCACTTCTTTGTTGAATCTTGTTGTGTGTTAGTGTGTCTAGTAATTCGTTTCCCGAAGTTTGTTTGGAAATGTCCGCTCTTACACGTTGGTGTGCTTGGTTTAGCGAGGGGATAGCCATCTGAGAAAGCCCTATGCTTCTCCTTTGTTTTCACCACATTTGGTGAAACAACAGTTGTGATCAGCGGCCTGGGCACCGAATGGAACCGCCGTTTGATTCTAGTAGGCTCTGGAATGATTCTACGGTTAAGATTGGTGGCCCCGATTGCCGATTGAAACCGCCGTTGAGACATAATTGATTTTATCTCTCGGGTTCAATTTGGCAGTTGTGATCAACGGTCATGAAACTGCCGAATGAAACTGACGTTGATACCTGATGCTCTCAGGTTCATTTTAGTGGTTGTGATCGATGGTTGGTGACCGCCGAATAAAACCGCCGATCGGCACGTTCTCGGGGCAAACTTGTCTTTTCACCAAGTCTTTTGCTGCTCTCTATAAATACAATATTATGTCACTCTCTTTCATTCAGCTCTTTGAACATCAAGAACCCTAAAAGAGAAAGAGAGATTTTTGAGAGAAAAAGCACAAAGTTTGCTTCTTAGATTCTCCAAACTCATTTTCATGTGCATCAAACATCATCTAAACATTATCTAGGTTCATCTATGATGTATTTATGCATGGGTCTTCTTCAACACACATGATTTGGTAAGTTGAACACCATACTCATCCATTTTAGTGTTCTTACTTATCAGTTAATCTCATTTATTACTTATATGCATTTAGATTAAATTCTATCCACATGATTGAGAATATTGTGTTGATTGATTGAGAGTTGTATTTTGATAGCTCTGACATTTGTTTTATCTTAAATAGTTAAGTTTACATATGACATGTAGACACATGATTTCTAGGATTTTTATTATTGATATATTTAATTCCTAGATATGCATTTAGTGTAACTTAGCATTATTTGCATTTAGAATATTATCATATTCACATAGGTTGTTAATCTCTTCATTAAGAATTAAGTTTTGTGACTAATGAAACAAATAATAGCACGGTGTGTATAAAGCTATCTAGAGGGGGGGTGAATAGATTTTACGCTTTTTACCCAATTTTTCGTGTTAGTCAAAATTACGAAAATGCCCTCAAGATAATATAACCAAGCAATTGTAATATGGTGCGGAAATTAAAACAACACTTGGTTTTTACGTGGAAACCCTCACGGGAAAAACCACGGGCTATATAAGTAAGCCACACTCGAACCTCGAATCCACTAAATGTGCAAACGATTACAACCTAATCCCGGAAGTAATCACACACCTACCTAATCCCGGTATGAGTGAACCTAGTCCAATTTGCTTGCGTTCAAAGCAACCTAATCCCGGAGCTACACACAAGACTTACTTTCTCTATGAAGAGAATACAACCCTAAGTGAATATATGTAAATATCCAAAATGCAACATAGAGCAAGGGAAACCCTATATGCTTATCTAAGATGATTAATATGCAATTAAGAACAATCCTAGATATCAAAACTAAATGACATGTCAATTAGTTTAGCTAATCAATATTAAGCACAAAACCTAATATGCAAGCACAATATAAAATCTCAAACATACATCATACTCATCTCAATATTGTATCTAAAGCATACAAAATAACAAACAAGTAATTAATTGAGATTGCTAGATAAGAGAAACACAAAACATGTAAGATATTAGTGAAAAGCTTACCAAGCAAAGTATGATGAAGATTCCATGCTAGATGACATCTAGATGATCTAAGATGATGCTAGATGATGATTGATGATCATGAAAAGTGTTTGAGAATCAAGAATGGAGTTCTTGGAATTTTTCTTCTCTTTGAAAAATATCCTAAGTATGAATTCTGAATATGAACTCTCTTAATTGACCTAAAGTCAAAGTGGCATATATATAGGGGGCCAAATCAAAGTGTGGTCGTTTAAGTAAGTTTCAAAGAAACGCGCCAATCGGCGGTTTCAATCGGCGGCCAGGCCGCCGTTAATGACCGCCGAATTGAGCTCGTGAAGAACAGAGCATAAACGGCGGTTCATTCGGCGGTTTCATGACCGCTGATTCCAACCGCCGAAACAGAACAGAGAGATCAAAATCAACCAGGTATGAACGGCGGTTTCGAACGGCGGTTTTATGCCCGCCGTTTCAACCGCCGAATTAGACTGAGAGATAAATCAATCAGGTCTTGAAACGGCGGTTTCGAACGGCGGTCGTGACCGCCGATCTTAACCGCAGAAATGCTCCAGACCAATCTGGACTGAAACGGCGGTTTCATTCGGCGGCCAGGCCGCCGATAATAACCGCCGATCACCTAGATAGGTGAAAACCAAGGAGAAGCCAAGGGCATTCTCCATAGGCGGTCCTCGCGCTAAACCAAGCACATTCTCGTGCATGCGCGGACGTTTCCGAAAGTTATCGGGAAACGAATTATACAACAACATGACACAATTACACACCATAAAATATAATAAATAAATGCAAGTGTGAAATGTGACAAATGAAGAGAATGCACACATATGCAATGAATGTTAAGTGTGTGTGTGCAACTAATCTCTTCAAAGAAAAGTAAGCACATAGAAATTTACCTTCGGTGCTTATCAACACGAGGTCTTCAAAAGGGCTTCGAACAACAAGACCGATACTTAGGCTACCCTTACAAAGAACCCCCACATATGGTTTGATCACGAAATAAGCCAATTAAAAACAACGGGGAATCCTTACAATCTCCCCCTTTGGCTATTTCGTGACAAAACCATCACTCACAAAGATTCCTCACAAAAAATAGAAACTACGGGACTATAATGATATTCTACATTACAAAGAGATAAGAGAATGCAACTTGAAGTCTTCAATCCTCTTGTAGAATAAACAATCCCTGAAAAGAGTTTCTAACATTTCTAATACAAGAAAAGTGTGAGATTAATCATGTGAGAACAATACCAAGCATTTGCATTATTAGAATTTAGGCACAGCATTACCAAATGTATGCAATGTATAATAAATGCAATGCTCCCCCTCTACGGGTTACTCCCCCTCAATGTATGTTCTCCCCAAAGTGTACAACACCTCCCCTTACCATATCCTACTCCCCCTTTTTGTCATGATATAGGCAAAGGAGTAGTCCCCAACCGGGTCACTCATAGCAACGAGAGACAGAAGCATGCAAGATATGCATATACATATAAGTCACTTTATGCACTTCAATTAATTTGAGAGAAACAAGGAGATTTATTTTGAGAAAATGTGTGAATCCAACATGCTTTGCATACAAGACATATAGCATTCAAGTCCAAAATACAATGGTATTTGGCAAAGCAAATGACAAAGGTTTCTAATAAGAATTCAAACAAATTTCACCAATGTCATGGGAAAAGCAAGGATATAGAGATTATTGATTTCAATTTAAGAGCAACTATATCCAACTTTATAAGCGAAACATGGCATGAGCGACTTTGCACCCTATTTGATTTTTCCGGATAAAATTATCCGTATGATAGTAACCATGTTCAACTAATAAAGAAAGAGAGACATTTGGAATGTAAATTCCTTTGAATGGATACAAGATCCTTTATTCATTTTGAGTCTCATAAGTTTTCACACAAGTTTTGCATTTTTAAGAATATGCAATCATCAATTCATGCTTTTCATGTGAGCATGTTATATGAATTTCATGCTTTTTCATTTGTCATTAGCATGTTATTAAAGAATCATCATGTCATGGAGATAATCATAGGTCATTCAAATCATACTTCCAATGTAAATCTCCTAGTCCAAAAATGCATGTTTGAACATAAATATGACATGGATTGTAGACAAGCAAGGTTCACACTTATGGAATTTTAAAACATATATACATATGTACAACCAAGCTTACTCAAGCAATTAAAAGAAGAGGCATAAGATATTTCAAATTTTTTGCAAGATACAAGAATGCAAAATAGCTCTCTTTGCTTGAGTTCCCCATATGGGGTCAATCATAGAACATCACTCCACAAGACATACCCCAATAGATCTACTAAGAGTTTTAAATCGAGTAGCATCTAAGGGTTTAGTAAATAGGTCCGCAAGTTGATCATTAGTACCTACATGTTCAAGTACTATGCATTTATTTTCAACAAGCTCTCTAATGAAGTGATGGCGGATGTCAATATGCTTAGTTCTAGAATGTTGCACCGGATTCTTGGAAATATTAATGGCACTCATGTTATCACAAAAGAGAGTGAGAGTACCTTGGTTGAATCCGTAATCTACTAGCATTTGCTTCATCCATATAAGTTGAGTGCATCCACTCCCCGCGGCTATGTACTCGGCTTCCGCCGTGGACAAGGAAATCGAGTTTTGCTTCTTGCAAAACCAAGACACCAAGTTGTTGCCTAGAAAGAAGCAACCGCCCGATGTGCTCTTCCTATCATCACAATTTCCTGCCCAATCCGCATCACTATATCCTACAAGACTAGGATTAGTGTCAAATGAGTACCAAATCCCATAATTGGAAGTCCCATTCACAAATCGAATGACTCTCTTAACCGAAGAGAGATGGGACTCCTTGGGATCGGATTGGTACCTAGCACAAACTCCTACACTAAAAGATATATCGGGCCTACTTGCGGTCAAATAGAGCAAGCTCCCTATCATGCCACGATATAAGGTTTGGTCCACACTTTTACCGCTAGCATCCTTGCTTAGCTTCAAAGTGGTGCTCATAGGAGTGTCACAATGTTTGGCTTTTTCAAGACCAAACTTCTTCACAAGGTTTTTGGCATATTTGGCTTGGGTTATGAAGATCCCATTATCAAGTTGTCTAATTTGCAAACCTAGGAAGTAATTAAGCTCACCAACAAGACTCATCTCAAATTCATGAGACATAACATCAACAAATTGTTGGACCTTGGTGTTGTTGGTGGAGCCAAACACTATGTCATCAACATATATTTGAGCTATGAAAAGCTCATCATTATCTCTCTTGATGAATAGTGTCTTGTCAACACTACCTCTTGTGTAGTCATTGTCAACAAGAAATTGAGTGAGGCGCTCATACCAAGCCCTCGGTGCTTGTTTCAACCCATATAGTGCCTTCTTGAGGCGATAGACATGGTTGGGGTGGTGTGCATCCACAAACCCCTTGGGTTGTTCAACAAACACTTCCTCTTGCAAGAAGCCATTGAGGAAGGCACTCTTGACGTCCATTTGGTGCAATTTGAACTTGTGCACACAAGAGATGGACAAGAGAAGCCTAATTGACTCTAAACGGGCAACGGGAGCAAATGTCTCCTCAAAGTCGATACCCTCAATTTGAGAGTACCCTTGTGCTACAAGTCTAGCCTTGTTCCGCACTAGCCTTGTTCTTTAGAGTCCAAGAGAGGAACTCTAGTAATGGGTTGTGTGACTTCATTAGATGTCCCAACATTGGGAGTCACCACAACCCTCTCCAAAGGAGTGTCATCCTCTAGAACATCCTCCTCCTCATGGTCATTAGACTTGAGCCTAGTATCATCAATGACCACATTTGATGATTCCATGACGGTTCGAGTCTTCAAGTTGAAAACTCTATAGGCTTTACTATTCAAGGCGTAGCCAATAAAGATACCCTCATCACTCTTAGCATCAAACTTGCCAAGTTGATCACGGTCATTTAAAATGTAGCATTTGCTTCCAAATGTGTGGAAGTAGCTAACATTTGGCTTCCTACCCTTCCATAGCTCATAGGAGGTGTTTCTAGAACCGGGCCTTAGGAACACACGATTTCCTATATAGCAAGCCGTATTGATAGCTTCGGCCCATAGGTTCCTAGGGACATTGTTGCTAAGCAACATCACTCGGGCCATCTCTTGGAGGACCCTATTCTTCCTCTCAACAACTCCATTTTGTTGAGGTGTCCTCGGAGCCGAAAACTCATGGGAGATGCCTAAGCTATCACAAAAGCTTTCAAAAGAGGCATTCTCGAACTCTCTCCCATGGTCACTTCTAATCCGTTTAATGCTTCTAATGTTAGATTTCATTTCATTTTGTAATTTAGTACAAAGCATTTTAAACTTATCAAAAGTTTCGGATTTTTCTCTAAGAAAGTATGTCCATGTAAATCTAGAGAAATCATCAACACATACAAAAATGTATCTCTTTCCACCCAAACTTTCGGTTTGCATGGGACCCATGAGGTCCATGTGGAGAAGCTCAAGAGGCTCCTTGGTGGTGAGATACTTACCCTTTTTGTGCATGCTTTTAGTTTGCTTTCCTTGTTGGCAAGGTCCACAAACACCATTGGCTTTCTTCCCAAGCTTAGGGAGGCCACGCACACACTCGAACTTTCCAAGGGTCCGTAGATCCCTAAAGTTCATGTGGCCAAGTCTTTCATGCCACAACTCAATTTGCTCATCCATGGACACATTGTTGGAGACTATTCTAGCTTCAAGACAATAGCAATTGTCGCTAGATCTCATACCTTTCAATAAGGTTTGTCCATCGGGCTTTAGGATTGAGCAATCATCTTTACAAAACAAGACGGAATATCCTTCATCACTTAGATGTGAAATGCTTATTAAATTGGCTTTCAAGCCATCAACAAATAAAGCATCGGATAAGGAGGGTAATCCGGGAAGGAAAATGGTTCCTTTCCCTACAACTTTCTTTTTGGATCCATCACCAAAAGTGACATATCCACCTTCCTCCATAACAAGAGTCTCGAAGAAACTCTTGTTTCCCGTCATGTGCCTAGAGCACCCACTATCTAGATACCAAAAATTAGAAGAATTTGCCTTCAAGGCTATTTGAGCAACATGGCAAACAATGTCATTCTTTCTAATCCACCTAGAAACAATCTTAGCTTTCTTAGTGGTTTTTGGTATATGGGCTCTAGATGTCCTAGGATCATGCATAATAGTATTATCATTCCTAGGAACATGCATCATGGCTCTTTTCTTTTTCTTCTCTATCATGCTTCTAGTTTTGCTCATTTTTATATATCGAAAGCAATGTGGTCTAATATGACCATCAAATCCACAAAAATGACATATAGGAGTGAAATAAGGAATCATACCTTGTCCTTGTCTTTGTGGATGAAAGGGTTCAATCCTTCTTCGTTGTTGAACCGGTCTTGGTTGCTTACTAGCTTGAGGTTGCATGATAGGTCTCTTTCCTTTGTGAGCCATTTGAGGAGGAATGTTGGCTTGAGAGACCCTAGGGGGTTGAGCTTGAGGTTTCCTTCTTGGACCCATCTTCACTTGTGCATTAGAGCATTGTCCTACTTCTAATTTCTTTCTAGGAGCTTGCACAAATGAAGTTTCTTCTTTCTTCAAGCTCTTGACAAACACGGTCTTGTTAGAGGTAGAGATCTTCTTGTCATCTTCATACCCAAGACCCCTCTTGTCACATGGACTCTTTCCAACACCAAGCATATGGTCAAGCTTCTTGGTGCTAGAATCCATCCTAGTCATAGAATTTCTAACTTCTTCAAGCTCACTCTTTAGACTTTCTTCATTCCTCCTAGATAAAGCTAACTCCTCTCTTAGCTTATCTTCTATCTTCTTGAATTTTTCCACTTGTTCACCTAAGTGGTCATTATGAGATGCAAGCTCAAGATTTTCTTCTCTCAACATCTTGATCTTTCTTGTGCTCTTGATTGCTAAATCATTAAACTCGGCATGGCATTTAGCAAGCACCTTTTTCTCCACAAAACTACTTATGGAGTTAGATGAGGAATCACTTTCTTCTTCACTTGAGTCATTTTCCTCTTGACTCATTTCCTCCTTCTCACTACCACTTTTGCTCTTATGTGAGGAGGCAAAAGCTAGGAGGTTAGCCATGAGCTCTTCTTCACTTGAAGACTCATCTTCCTCATTGGAGTCATCACTACTCCCACTCCAAGTGGCGGCCATCACTTTGCTCTTCTTCTTATCATTGTGATTAGCACATTCGGGGGCAAAGTGACCAATCCCACCACATTCAAAGCATCGGACCCCTTTCCTTTCGGTCCTCTCTTGTCTAGGCTCAAACTTCTTGAAGGAACTCTTTTTCTTCAAATCTTGTCCTCTTGACCCAAATCCCTTCTTCTTCTTGAACCCCATAACCTTGTTGAACCTTTTCACAAATAAGGCAAGGTCTTCATCCGATTCATGCTTTGCCTCCTTTGCATCCTTAGATGCTTTCAAAGCTATTCCTTTAGACTTCTTAGGAGGAGTAGTGGTGCTAGGAGCCTTCCTAGACTCATATGCAAGGAGACGCCCAATCACCTCACTTGGCTTCATATCCATGTAGCCACTATTTTCTTCTATGGCCGTCACCTTGGATTCAAACCTATCGGGGAGAGATCTCATAATTTTTTGCTTGACTCTCCTATCCGAATACGGGTCTCCGAGTTGATGGCTTTGATTTACAATATCCATCAATTTGATTTCGAAGTCATTGAAGCATTCATCCTCTCCCATCCTAAGTAGCTCAAACTGAGTTTGGAGGACTTGAAGCTTGGACTCCTTCACCACCTCGGTTCCCTCATGTGCAACTAGAAGGATGTCCCATGCCACTTTGGCAATCTGAGTATTCTGAATAAGCTTGTACTGATTCTCATCCATAGCACACATAATGGCATGCATAGCCTTCCTATTCCACTTAGAAGCCTCAAACTCTTGCGCGTTCCATTGCGCCTTAGGCTTCAAAACATCTTGTCCTCCACCATCGGGAGTCATCATAGGGAGATCATATCCGTCTTCCACCGCCATCCATGCACGGTCATGAATTTGGCATATGTAGGATTCCATCTTCCCTTTCCATTGGGAATAGTTCAATCCGGTAAGAAGTGGAGGCCTTGTGCTAGAAGCTCCTTCGTGGCCACCACCATTTCCACCGTTTCCACTCATAGTGTTTATGAATGAATGAAATGAATGCAAATGTATGAATGATCAAAAATCACACAAAATGCAAAACACACCAAAATAAGCAAGGATCACCTATGTATGTCTAGGAACCCGCTCTGATACCAATTGAAACAAATAATAGCACGGTGTGTATAAAGCTATCTAGAGAGGGGGTGAATAGATTTTACGCTTTTTACCCAATTTTTCGTGTTAGTCAAAATTACGAAAATGCCCTCAAGATAATATAACCAAGCAATTGTAATATGGTGCGGAAATTAAAACAACACTTGGTTTTTACGTGGAAACCCTCACGGGAAAAACCACGGGCTATGTAAGTAAGCCACACTCGAACCTCGAATCCACTAAATGTGCAAACGATTACAACCTAATCCCGGAAGTAATCACACACCTACCTAATCCCGGTATGAGTGAACCTAGTCCAATTTGCTTGCGTTCTAAGCAACCTAATCCCGGAGCTACACACAAGACTTACTTTCTCTATGAAGAGAATACAACCCTAAGTGAATATATGTAAATATCCAAAATGCAACATAGAGCAAGGGAAACCCTATATGCTTATCTAAGATGATTAATATGCAATTAAGAACAATCCTAGATATCAAAACTAAATGACATGTCAATTAGTTTAGCTAATCAATATTAAGCACAAAACCTAATATGCAAGCACAATATAAAATCTCAAACATACATCATACTCATCTCAATATTGTATCTAAAGCATACAAAATAACAAACAAGTAATTAATTGAGATTGCTAGATAAGAGAAACACAAAACATGTAAGATATTAGTGAAAAGCTTACCAAGCAAAGTATGATGAAGATTCCATGCTAGATGACATCTAGATGATCTAAGATGATGCTAGATGATGATTGATGATCATGAAAAGTGTTTGAGAATCAAGAATGGAGTTCTTGGAATTTTTCTTCTCTTTGAAAAATATCCTAAGTATGAATTCTGAATATGAACTCTCTTAATTGACCTAAAGTCAAAGTGGCATATATATAGGGGGCCAAATCAAAGTGTGGTCGTTTAAGTAAGTTTCAAAGAAACGCGCCAATCGGCGGTTTCAATCGGCGGCCAGGCCGCCGTTAATGACCGCCGAATTGAGCTCGTGAAGAACAGAGCATAAACGGCGGTTCATTCGGCGGTTTCATGACCGCCGATTCCAACCGCCGAAACAGAACAGAGAGATCAAAATCAACCAGGTATGAACGGCGGTTTCGAACTGCGGTTTTATGCCCGCCGTTTCAACCGCCGAATTAGACTGAGAGATAAATCAATCAGGTCTTGAAACGGCGGTTTCATTCGGCGGCCAGGCTGCCGATAATAACCGCCGATCACCTAGATAGGTGAAAACCAAGGAGAAGCCAAGGGCATTCTCCATAGGTGGTCCTCGCGCTAAACCAAGCACATTCTCGTGCATGCGCGGACGTTTCCGAAAGTTATCGGGAAACGAATTATACAACAACATGACACAATTACACACCATAAAATATAATAAATAAGTGCAAGTGTGAAATGTGACAAATGAAGAGAATGCACACATATGCAATGAATGTTAAGTGTGTGTGTGCAACTAATCTCTTCAAAGAAAAGTAAGCACATAGAAATTTACCTTCGGTGCTTATCAACACGAGGTCTTCAAAAGGGCTTCGAACAACAAGACCGATACTTAGGCTACCCTTACAAAGAACCCCCACATATGGTTTGATCACGAAATAAGCCAATTAAAAACAACGGGAATCCTTACAACTAAGATTGCTTAGTGCACAAACAAGTTGATTTAAAGTTGCTATTAAAGGCCCGTTGGGTAGTAGTGGTGGGTTAGTGATCGAGAATGGTTGAGGTCAACCTAGGTTGTAAACATCATTACAAGTAGTGATTTTGAAGACCGTGTGTGGCTAGCATATTAGCCCGCGAGTTTTTCCTTGTTGAAAGTTTCTCACATAAATCAATCAACGAGTAATTTATTGTTTTGTGCACTTAGATTAAGTTGATTGAATATTGACTAGATTGGGGTTTTTATTGAATATTGACTAATCATAAAAATCGTTAATTAACTTGATTATAACCTATTCACCCCCCTCTAGGTATATTTAGACACACCTATATTTGTTTCAGTTCTTCTTCAACATTTTCTTCCTTAGCTTAGGGACCTTCTGCAAGTGTTTTTGCTGAGAAATCACAGCTTCCCTCTTCGTGTATGAGATAGTTGACATTTGGTAGGGCTTAGGTGGGATGAGATCTGGCCGTTGGTGGGCATGGTTGCTGTGGGATCTCAACCGTTGATCCCCTATCTCTCCCTCTTCATGCTTGCTGGCCCAACATTAACTTCTCACTGCCCAAGCCTTGTAGGTTACCTCGGCTCTTTCTCCCTTCTCATGTGGCTTTATCTTAAGGCTAGCATCAGCCCTAAAGAAGGATTGGTTCCTGCTGGAAACACTTAGGCCATTCTCGAAGGTTCTTTAGGGTACTTAAAGGTCCAATCGGGGTTTCCTGTGTTCACCAGTGGTGAACTAGTGGGTGTGACTCATTGGTCTTGGCTTATCCACCATGGTTTCTAAAGTAGCGGGTTATGACTAATGGCCTTGACCCAATACTCATAGAAGGCAGGTGCTGTTGAAGACCGGATCTTTATTGGATCCTGATGGCGTAACGGTTTGGGTTGTGCTGAGTTCGAATGGGCCTTCACTGGGATCCAGCCCGATGACGTCCCAGTTTGTTCCAATGGTGGGCCTCTACTGGGTCAGGCCCCTCTTGGTATCGAGCTCCTTTCTGGACCGGGTCCTTCTCGGTGTCAGGCTCCTTTCTGGACCGGGTCCCAGCTGGACCGAGTCTTTCTTAGTGTCAAGCTCCTTCTAGGACCGGGTCCTCGCTGGACCGGGTCCTCGCTGGACCGGGTCCTTCTTGGTGTTAGGCTCTTTCTAGGACCGGGTCCCTACTGGACCGGATTCTTCTTGGTATCAGGTCCTTTTGGTTGGGAAAGTTCTTCTTTGAAGGAGTTGCCAACTTTTTTGGTTAACATCAGCAATTAGTTACGATTCCACCTCACATCACCAAACCGGCAATAAAAGGTAAGAGAACTACGTAACCTTTGATTCCTCTAAACCCCAAGAGGATACGTAGGCAACTTAATTGTGGTAAAAATTAAGTTTAAGGCTAATTTTACATATTTTTAGTTTTATTTTAATTTATATTTATTATTTGTCATACATTTATTTTATTTTAATTTCGGGTGACTCAATAAAATGCATTTACAAATTTTCATGTATCATTTTTATTTTAAAAATAAAAATAAATATATTTAATAAAAAAAAAAAAACCGAACCAAAACCATAACCGAACCTTCGTGAGTGAGGTTCCGATTCCAAATCTAATGACTCCTAAAAATAAAAAAATATATATTTAATAAAAAAAAAAAAACCGAACCAAAACCGAACCAAAACCATAACCGAACCTCCGTGAGTGAGGTTCCGATTCCAAATCTAATGACTCCGGAACCGGAAACGTCACCTCTAGCTGACTAGGTGAGCCCCAATCCGTAAGTGTATCCCCATTTTCAATCCTTATTGCGTCCATATTATATATAAAGCAAAGCACGCCAAGTCGGACTCGGACCGACAGCACCAAACTGTTTTACTGAAGCAACGCTGGACACGTGTCATAAAACGAGTGGATGGTCAGTTCTAGAAGGTCGTAGAAGAGAGAGAGAATATATAAATAGGGTCCAATATTCTGCCTCAAAACGTTGGACATCTTTATACATTAACCAATTAACTTCTTCTCAGGTATAATTTCATCTACTTCTAGATCTACGATTTTTTGTTTCTTCATCGCTCTTCAGTTTTTATTTACGGTAAAGTTTCGATTTCTGTATATTTAGATTTCGTATTTCGATTGCGTTTAGGTTCTCAATTGTTTGAATTTTGATTGTATTGTGGCCGGTTGTACTCTTGTTTGTTGCCCTTGGTTTTTTCAATTTTTTAAATTTGAAGTTTTCAGAGGAGAAACGGATGTTACGTTACAGACATTAAATTATTCCTTTGATAAGCTTTATTCAATTTTGATTCTGATGCGTTTTTCATTGTTGATAGAATACTTTTTTTGCAACAAATTTTCGAATCTCACAATATTGTATGTATAAAATTGTTAAATCCTCTCGAAAAGCATGAAATTCAGCTTTACGAATTGTAATGGGTTGTTCTTTTGTTGTTTGTACTACGTGATATGCTGCTTGATTTCTCTCTGATGGTCGTATGAATTTTTCTTAATGATATGTATTTCATTGTGATTGGGTAGGTCATCTCCATTTGTTACATTGGAGATTTTAGTATTTTTTCAAGTACAGGAAGTCTTCATTTCGGACTGTGGAAGATGGTTGAGGTATTTGAATCTTATTCTATATCTTAGTGTTATCTCGCTTATGATATATATATATATAATCTCTCTTTCCCTGCATGTACGTCTTTTGGAAGACTTTATATATGCACTCACATTCAGAACATATACTGGTGGCAGGAGGGTCACAAGGTTTCCTTGCATGTGTATGATCTAAGCCAAGGACTAGCTCGGCAACTCTCCATGACATTCTTGGGGAAGGCTATAGAGGGTATCTGGTAAAATGTTCAGCACAAGTTAAATGAATTAATAGCAAATATACTTTTTAATGTTTATTTTCCTCTTTCCTATAAGCAAAATCAGCGCTTTTGTTATAAGCTGATAGTTAGCCAAATGTATTTTTCCCTCAACAGTCAAGATGGAATTTAGTGTCTCTGCTTTGTAGTTTAGTTGGTGAAGTACGTTTTTTTAAAATTTTTTTTTTTTTTTTTAATAACACTAGTTTGGGTCTTGTAGCATACATTTAGGCTTGGTTATTTATGTTAGTTTAAGAGATAATTATGATTAGTTACATCAAATGGCATATATATATATATATGAATAATGTCGGGGGTTTGAGTATCACTGTCATAGACTTATGTGTCTAAAAGCTATAAATATTTAGGGAGATGTATTAGATTGGGATTTTAATAGACAATTTTAGGGAGTAAAAGTTAGGTGGTATTGGATTGGGACTTTTTAATAAGATAGATAAGTTTGGTGATATTCGATTAGGACTTATAAGATTTTTTTAAAAAGTCCATAATATCTTGTGGTATTGGATTGAGATCAAGATTTGTAAGATTTCATGACTAAATGGATTATCTTGGACTTTTTAGTGATAACTATAAATACCAAGACCCCAAAATTGTCTTGCTCTCTCCCATCAGACTTTCCAGACTTTTCAAACTCTCAAAATCATCCTCATCTTCCTTAAATTCCATACCCTCATCAAATCTTCATCCCAAATCTACCAAAATCTCCTAGATCTGGTTATGGTGAAGCCATTATTTTGAAAATCTCTTCACCAAAATATGAAAAAAAAAAAAAAATTAAAACAATGCACCATTTTTTTTATAAAAAAAAATCCATGCTTTCAAAATCCAAAAATTCAAAGTTAATAGCCCAACTATATTTTTCAGGAAAAAAAAAAAAAAAAAAAAAAAATCTCCCAGATCTGATTGGTTATGGTGAATCAGGGAATCACCGAAAAAAATAATATAAAAAAAGTCACTTCTTTTTCTTTATGTTTTTCTTAAGATCGGTATGTTTTCATGTTTTTCTTGCTTTTCTTTAATGTTTTTATTGGATATTTGTTGTGGGTTTTTGGTGGAATTTATTTGTCATGTAGAGAATGATTGTGATCTGTTATCACTTCTCACAAAGTGACAGACAGAGGTCAGAAAAAATTGAATGATCAACTTCACACCTAATTCAAACTCAATAAAAGTTGAAACTTTGAAGAAACCCCAGTTGAGAAATCGTGTCATTTGTTCAAAATAAGCACTTATTCAAGTGAGTTTCGTACTATTTCTCATCCAAAATCAGACAAATTACAAGGGTCGTGGGTTAGGATTGGTTAAACTAAGTCAATGTGAACATACATACTTGTATAACAATCAGTATATATACAATATTAATCATATTTTTCTTTAAAGAACAATTGTGCAAGGACATGGGGTGGAACCCGAAGAAAAAGAAAGGATTCTTCGCTGAATTGTTTGAACCTTATGGACCATTGGATTATGTTTCTTCTTCAAGGAGCAATTAGCCATTTCAATTTCGGTACTATCGACTTGTTATCGATACAATGCCAATAAGTTGTGCTTACAACATTAGTTGTTTGTGTCAAAGCTACATGCAAAACAATAGAAGGAAAAACAATAAAGATTAGATTGCTTTATAGTCTACAGAAATTGATGGAACATATTCTACTATTGTGGTATTTGTTTATGTGCATTTTCATTGTGTGTTGACACCTGTTCTAAAAAGGTACATCTTGTTATGGTTTTTTCGGTTCAGGTCAGCTAGCTAGTTTGGGTTTCTCAAATTTATATGGCTCATATTTAAAAAAGTCTAAAAAGTTTTGAAATTAAGTTTAGATAATCCTAATAGTCTATAAATATAGTTCAAAGACTTACAAAATCCTGAAAGTCTAGTCTATATAATCCTAATAGTCTTTAAAATCCTACAAATTCATAAAATCCTTGCACCCTAAAATTGTCTATTAAAATCCCAATTCAATACACCCCCCTTAATAAAAATATAGACAGCAAAAGTCATAACATCTCAGTGGACTAATATATTTAGGGATCGTTAAATTTCTTTTGCATGTCTCTTTATCTTTGTTTCGATTTTAAACACACTGCTGTCTGCTCATGATTTCTCATGTCCGATGATGCTTTTACTATATTACGTGCTTATTGTTGTTAGTAACCTTTAGACCCAAATGCTTAAACCGATAGGAAAGAGCCCAATAATAGTATTTAAGCACTCTAACACACCCCCTCTCGTGCAAAACCAACGGGCTTGCCATGTGGCTTGAGCTCAAACACAAACACACAACAAATCCAAATAACAAATAACAAATTCAAGTAATCACATGGGGAACTCGAACCCAGAACTCTTGGGACAATCAGGCTTTGATACATTGTTAGTAACCATCAAACCCAAAAGCTTAAGTTGATAGGAAATGACTCAACGATAGTATTTAAGTACTCTAACATGTGTCTTATGTCATAATTTAACTGGAGATCTTGTTGCTCTCCCTTTCACCTTTATCATCCTTTTGTCACTTATTTGGACCTTGTAATTTTAATATCAATTACGAGCTGGGCATGGTTAAGTGTTATATTTCGACCTTATGTATAACTGTGCAGTACAGGAGATACGTTTAATTTTGTTCTTGTGGCTTCTGTGTTTGATAATATAGGTAAAACCATCAGATTAGTGTTGTTACTTGAATGACTGTTGCTTATGCTCTGATTTTGTTTGTTTATTTACCCTTTTTTTTTCTTCCCGAGTATCTCTTCTCAACTGTTACCACTACCAGTCTCCTCTTTACTTAACTGCTGCTTCGTTGTATGTGTTTGAAATTTGTAACTTTGCAGTTTTTTCTGCTTTTATTCTCTAGAAATGCATCGTTCTTTTGTGTTTGTTTCAAGGGGATTTAATTGTATGTTTTGCTTGACAGGCACACAGGAATTGTGGTTTACGGTACTGAATATTATTTTGGGGGAGGTATACAACATGCACCTGCTGGTACAACACCATATGGAACACCACTGAGAGTGGTAGAGCTGGGTGTCACACAAGTGCCCCAGGATGTTTTTGAAATGTATTTGCAGGAAATTAGCCCTCGTTATACAGCTGAAACTTACAGTCTGCTCACTCACAACTGTAACAACTTCAGCAATGAAGTTGCACAATTTTTGGTGGGTGTAACTATTCCGGAATATGTTTTAAACCTCCCTAATGAAGTCATGGGCAGTCCAATGGGTGCTCTAATTTGTAAGTTTTTGATTCCCTTTTTCTGAACTTTATTCTCTTCTAGTTAGGAACTTTTGATTCTCGATATTATATGGATCACATTAGGATGCCTTTTATTTCGATCTTTATGGAAGTATAATGGGCACTGACTAATTAGTTTTTCATCTGGATCTTGGAATAATGAGTGAAAGAGAGCAAAAGTGCTTAAGTTGCTTAAGAAACTGGGATAACTAGCCTTCTCTGAAATTTTCCATTTCTTCAATGTACTGCTAGTTTCCAAATGAGGCAAAAAAATTGTTAGCTGTGGGATAAGTCTCAACTAATCTTGTCAATGCTGATAGTTTATGATAACCGTATAAACTAATACAAGAAATCCATGTAGAGTTGCTTATTATGTTTTCTATTTTCTTGCAGTGCCCATGATACAGAATCTGGAAGCAACATTGAGGGCAGGTGCGGTACCTCAAGCTCCTCAATTCAGGTCTGCTCCATTTGCTCAGTCTTCACAAACCTTTAGCACTGCTACTGTCAACAAATCTTCCGGTAGCAGTCTTAGCTCTGCCGAAAAGAATGCCACAGGGGCAGATAGTAAGGTGAAAGCTGTAGGGAAACCCACCAAGTCCGAGGAGTCAAAAACAGTGGAGAAGACAGTGCCACCTGCTGCCAAACCTGCAGAGGCACAAGAAAAAACGTGTGGTAATGGGGTTGCAGAAGATCCTCTTGGAAGTGTTCGGACCAAGGTGCAAGAAGAGATTGGGTGTGAATTTGCTGCAATTATGGCAACTGGAACATTTCGTGCAAGTGAGGCTGCTGCCCTTGCAACAAAGAGAGTGATGCAAAAATATGGGCATATGAATGTGGCACCTCCACAGAGGTAAAAATCAGGAAAAGACTTGATTCTTTAAGGGTTTTTGCAGAAATCCTTATTCTGCAAAGACCCAATACAAGGACGAAATTTTTTATGATTTAACTTATACAATCTTCTAAGCAAAGATTCATCAAGGCCTCCTATATGGGATTATAGTCCTTGGACTGAGTTGTTTCACTGGTGTCTGGTTCTAATCTCAGATGTCATTGTCTAATGTACCAGATATTATACGCCGATTGAATTTCTTGGCACGCCACGTTCTTCAAATTTAAGTTTAAATGTTAAATTTTAGAAGATTAGTCTTCAGTAAATGTTAGTTCTATGTAACGTTAAATTAATGACGATTATCCGGTTGCAATTATGCTTACACTTGGAGGTTTGTGTAATTTGCCAAGATTAAAAAGAAGAGGAAGTTAAACCCAACCGTCGTGGGGTGTGGGGAATGGCTATTCACAAGTGGAAATGATTTTTTAAAAACTGATAATGAATAGTTAAAAAAAAAAAAAAAACTGATATTAACAATGCGTATTAGGGGAATGGTTTACTTACAAGCGGAAATGATATTTTAAAAAACAAAAAAAACAAAAACAAAAAAAAAAAACTGATATTAACCCTCTCTGTGTTAGTTAAACTCAGTTTAACTTTGATACGAAGGATTATTTTTCAAAAAAAAAGTAAAAATGATATTAACCCTCTTCGTGTTAGTTAAACTCAGTCAAATTTTACAATATGAAGGAATCTTTTTTCAGTTTTTGTTTTTATTTTTTATTTTTTTTATTATTATTATTAATTTTTTTTTTTTTTTTATCTCCTCTCAAAATATAGACGATAAAGATCCTTATATATGTGTACAATTTTTCTATTATCAGTTCGAACTGACAAAAGATATATCAGTTCATTGTATGTGGGTCATTAGATTTAAATACTTTGACTTGGCTGCATACATTGTCAAAGCATCTTTTAAATCCAATGACCCATATGCAAGGTTCGAATTGATAATAGAAATATATATATATATATATATATATATATATATATATATATATATATATATTTTCTATTGTTAGTTCGTCCTGATAAAAAATATATCAGGACGAAGAATGTGGACCATTAGATTTACATACTGTTAACAATCTTTTATGGTAGGGGTCTAAAGAAGGATTTTCTTTTCCTACCAAGGTTACCTGTATAAGAAGGAAGCTACAAGGATCACCATGGAAGAAACATGACTAGTATACCCACAGCAACTAAGTGTTGGCCAGAACCGGGATCGAGGTCATCATTGTTTCCCAATACCTAGAAACGTCAATACCACGATCCAAGGAACCCCGATCCCGATACCTCGTATCCCGGTACCCGGTACCCCGTACCTCAATATCCCAGTACCCCGTACCTCGATATCC
Source organism: Acer yangbiense (assembly GCA_008009225.1). Lineage (NCBI taxonomy): Eukaryota > Viridiplantae > Streptophyta > Magnoliopsida > Sapindales > Sapindaceae > Acer > Acer yangbiense. The sequence goes on from CM017764.1 coordinate 31,444,082, forward strand.
CAGTACCAAGGTTCTTGTCCAGACCGGTCCCCCAAGCACCTCCCGACCACCTAGCATAGAAGGCGCTAACAAGGGAGGTCTTAATACACCATCTGTCGGATTACCAAGGAAGAAAAGACCATGTACAAGAAGAGTCATATGTAGTAACACTCCATTCACACAGAAAACAGTCAACTCTTTAATGGCTATTCACAACACCATTATTGAGAAAATAATCAACTCTTTAATGGCCACTCACAACGCCATTAATGGGAAAATTGTCAACTCCATTAATGCTTGCAAAATGGAAGCCATTACTTGATTCTAGGGACATGGCCACCATTAACGCCAATTCTCTTAATTTCTAAACGGTTGACCCAATTAATGGTGTAAGGATTCCCATATCTTGATTGACTTATTTCGTGGACAAACCACATATTGAGGATTCTTTGTAAGGGTAGCTTAGGTATTGGTGTTCAAGTTAAATGCCCTTTGAAGACCTTATCAATGATAAGCACCAAAGGTAGATCTCTATGTGCTTGATTTGCTTTGAAGAGATTTAGTGCACACACACACATTCCATGCATTTCCATACTTTGTGTATTTTGTGTGTCCTTATGTGTGTACATTCATGTTTATATAATATCTCTTCTTGCATATTTTGTTGATTGCATCTAGTAGTTCAAATGCCATGACATGATTAAAACTAGGTTGCATTGTGTATGTTTGGACGCTGTTCACCCGCCCTACAGGCGCTCTTCGAACAGCGGTCCAAAAAGGGGAAAGAGCAAATTTGCTCTTAACCGCTCTACACCTGCTCTACGTAGAACGGGTGAACAACGGTGCCACTGTTGATGTTTTTTCACACCTGATGGTCCGCCCCAAAACCGCTCTACGAAGTGCGGGTGAAGGGTGACTCTCTAGACCCGAGAGCAACCGCCCCTAGGTCGCCTGGAATCCGCCTTACGTAGGGTAGTTACGAAGAACTTGTTCTTCATTTCCCAAGTGAACCGCTGTTCATCCGCCCTACGTAGAGCGGGTGAACAGTGGCCAAGGCATATTTTTGAAAAAATATACAAAACGGTGTCACTTCATTTTGGCACCTTATATATATGCCTCATTCATTTTAGGTTGATTAGCTGAGTTCAAAATATCATATATTTTCTTTAGAATATTTTTCAAGTGAAAAATTCTCAAGAACTCACCTTTAAACACTCAAAGACATTCCCTTGTGCAACAAAGATCATCTTGCATCATCCATGCATGGTTTTGCACCATCACAACTTGTTTGGTAAGATTTTTTCTAACTTCATTTTATTTTAGTATTTTTCCTATCAAGCCGTCTTTTTAAATTACTTGTATGTTTTAGATCATATGCTAAATACAAGAATAGAAAATTGATTGTGATGAATTAATTGAGTGTTGTATTGTGATAGGGAAATTGCTACTATGCAGTGAAAAAAAATAGCTGCATTATGCAGTGATTTTTTTGGAAAAATTTGAGCCATCAGATGAACCATAATTCATATCTGATGGTTGAGATTAAACAGGGAGCAAATAAACAATTTGTAAATTAAAAAGAAAAAGAAACCTGTAACAGATTACAGCCGGTTTCACTGAAACAAAAACAAGGGTCGTTGCCCTCGTCTCTCTCCACCACCCCAAATCCCTAATCCTCTGCTTCTCAGCCACATCCACCGCCTCCTCCAAGGTCTAGCCTCCCACTGCGTCGAGGAGATCGACACTGGTTTGCCAAGTAGGGTCGCAGCCCTCGTCTCTCTCCACCATTCCAAATCCCTTCTCCTCTGCTTCTCTGCCACATCCATCGCCTCCTCCACTGTGTCGAGGAGATCGACACTGGTTTGCCAAGTGCGAGGTCAACATCGCTGAAAATTATAAAAAGATCTTCAGATCTTCGATCGAAAAATATCTACAATCAAAATCAAAATCGAAATCGAAACATAAAAGAAGAACTTTAACAGATAGAGAGAGGAGATGCTGCCTACATCGATGTCGAAAGGGCGTTCTTCGTCCTCAAATTCGCGAGCAAACCCTATGTTCCCTCAGTACCTCCGTCTAATCATTAAGGTTTCCTCTACACTTTTCTTTCTTGACAGATCTGAATCCTGTTTCGTTTGACAACTATTTCATGATTTGGATCAATTTTACATTTCAATTTTGGAATTTAATTATTTGTTGCAATTATCATGAATCATGTATGTTAATTTCTTCATTTTCGAAGAAATGATCATGCTATGAAGATTTGATTGTCTTCCTATTTGATCGGTTGAGGTGACGAGTGAACAAATTTGTATCAGTTATCAATATTGTGATCTATGAGGCTTGACTTTGAAAATTTTCTGATATTCTAGAGCTTCATACTAGTTCATAGTCAATGTTTGATTTGGCGTATTACAGTTTTTTTTTAAATTTAAATTTTGTGCAGAAATGTTTTTGCAATCTGCAGTATTTATGAGGCTTGTTTGTGTACAGACATAAGTGCATAAAGAAGCTAAGGTTTTGGAGAAGTTTAGGATGTTCTTTGTGTGATAAAAGTCAAAGCTCACGATCTGAAGATGTGTGTCTCTCCGGTTGTCCAATCTGCTTTTAACTTGTAAGGGTGCTTTCTTTATGTTTCAATTGCATCTCACTTCTTTTATGCTCTTTAATTTCATTAAGGATGGAGCTTTGAGTTGTATTCTTTCTTATGTTTTTTTTTTTTACTGACATTGTAGTATTGTACACAGAAATCATTCAATCTCCCAAATTTCCTGTTACGGCAACAATTACTATGATTCAGACTCTCAGTTAGAGATTGTGGATGAACTTCGTCGTGACGATTCGTCTTTGGATGTTAGTTCTAGCAACCATGTTATTTTAGTGGATGATGAACTTGGGGTATCAATTTTGCTTAAGATAAGCATAACAGGACCAAGCTATTCGTTCAATAAATTTATTTTGTTAGCTCTGATGTTTTGTTTTGGCTTATTTTGGGGTTAGGTTTTCAGAGACTTTTATTCAAATTGAGTGCTTCAATATTGAACTAGTAATTATTAATGGAAGAAAGTAGAGCTAATAATTTGAGTTTTGAGTTACTATATACGGGTTTAGATGGAGAAAGGGTCTCATCTTAAAACCTTTACTTCTTGATTGTTTCAACTAGAAGCTCATTTAATGTTTCTTTCTGTGGTCCAAATGTTTTGAACTATTTTTTGATTTATTACTAGTCATATTATCATGTTTCTGCAAGTTGTTTTGAATTTGATTGACTTGGAACATTTTCTTAACATCTAATTGGTTGTGAATTGTAATTCTCATTCTTTCTAGGTTTACGTCTTGCGTTGATAGTAAGTTACAAAGTGTTGTAATGTATTTAGGTATTGCACTGTACTGATGTTTTCGACCGCGTTTCAAGTATGTTTTTGTTGCTTTCGTTGCTTAGTAATTAAATTTTTGTATCTGCAATTGAAAATTGAACTGGCCATTGGGCACTTTTGAAGTTATTGTTTTTTTTATATTATTATTTAAAGGTTTGACAATTCAAATTATAGTGATTGTCTTATTGGGTATTTTTTATTAGGGTGTTTTGTGAAGCTTTGACAATTCAACCTTAAGGTGTGTCTTGTTGTTATAAATTTAGTGTCTTTTTTCCTTTTCTGTTTGTTTGATTAATGAGTTTTTGGTGCTTGTTTATCGGTTTTTTTTATTTGTTTTCTTTTGTTTTTTTGTTTTCTATATTTCAATCAAGTGTATTTTTTTAATTTGTATTTTTCATGATTGAATCTAAAAAGTGATCTTCATCATGAAATGCTTGGCTTGATTTCTTGTTTTCTTGTTTTACTTTTTAAAAATTCCAATTTTGTTTGAAGTGTGACATTCGAATAGTTGAGGTGTGTTTTTATGCTTCTCTGACTCTTCAAATTGATTTATTTGGAATATTATAAATTCTATTAAAGAAATAATAAGAGAATTTTGTGCATATTTTTTTTAATTAGAATGATAAATTTGCATCTACATTTTGATAATTAATCAGTGTTGCACAATTTTTATTATAAACTTTTCTTCAACTGTCTCAGGTCTTGGACTCTATTAAGCCTGCAGAATTTTGTTGGCGTTTCAATATGCTATTTTGGCTGTAAATTTCTACTAAAATATATAAAATTTCAAGGGTTTCTACTTAAATGTTTTTTTTTTCAAGAAATTTCGAAGTTCAAGAAAAAATTGTCATGTTTTTAAGCTAAAAACTGCAATCATAGCATATGTATATTAACACTTAATGCTGATGTTTAGTTAGAATAATTGTTGCTAGTAATATTGATGATGTTCTTACTTTAATGATGGCAATGACAGCGAGAGAACTCAGGTGTTATTGACGAGTGCTGCATACGTTCACTTAAAGCATTTCGATGTTTCCAAGCACATGAGAAACCTTACACCGGCGAGTAGGCCTATTTTTCTCTTGGGACCTGCTGTTAAGAGTTTGACTATTTTTTTACTTGCTTTTGTTGTTCATGCATTGCATAGCATTTTCGCTTGTAGTTTTATTGTTTTTGGATACTAGTATAAATTGCTCATCAAAACTCAACTCAAATAAGCTTTAACTGTAAAGTAGTAGTTACTTGAATACTTTTCCTCTGCTCTATAGGTCTGTCCTATCAAGGGTTGTGGTTTCTTCAAGTCTTTTAAAAATAGATAAATAGATAAGAGCAGGAAAACAATAACATTAGACAAAAGAAATCACCAAACCATAGCTTTTCAAATTTCTTCGGTGCATGTATATATGTGTATATATGGGACCTTGAAATTAGTTCAACTAAATATTTATTTGTATATGACCACTCTAGACTTTTATAAGTTAAACAAATTCTTTTTTGACCAATAAAATTCAGTTTAGGAAGATCAAAAACCATTTTGATTCATTTTAACAAAACAAAACACCACATAATTTATAATTGTGATTCTTGTTGTTCTATTGTTAAGAATATGGCTATTAGTTTTGTTTCTAGACATTGTAACAAATTAAAGTAGCTCATAGTGCTGCTCGTTTTGCACTTTCTTTGGATAATTCAGATTATTGGTTTGATAATTACAGTCTGCGGAATTTTTAATTTTTAGTTGTTCTACTGATGGAATTTATTTACAAGACATAAGTACACAGAGGAGGGATCAAACAAGCTGCCATTGATCAATGTATAACACTCAAATTGTGTATTTTTTATTTATTTATTGATTAATGTATAACACTCAAATCTATGTTTGCAAGGGATTTTGTGAGTAAGTCTGGATCCTCATAAATTTGGTTTGAATTCTATAGTTTGCTTATGGTTTTTGTGGATATGTCTACTTTTTTTTTCTTTTTTCCTTTGTTGGCATCTTTTAGTGGATTATAAGAGTATATGTTTGTTCTTAGAAGAAGAAAAAGAAGTTTACTGTTTCCTTGCCAAAAACATTTCAGCATCTATACTTAACAATTGCATTGTTCCACCCTTTGGCAATTTTCTTGACAGAAACTGAATTTGGGGCAGCAAGAAAAGTTAGATACTTGGTGGGTTTTCTGATTTTCCTTTGACGAGAGATACTTGGTCTTGATGTGCAAGTTGGATCAGGTACGTTTCTACATTTGTACTTGTTTTCTTGATTTGGGGTTCTCTAATATGTGATTTTTTTGAAAAACTTATCAAATAATAAGACTTGCCAATAAAATTTCAGCATCTATACTTAACAATTGCATTGTTCCAACTTTTGGTAATTTTCTTGACAGGAGCTGAATTTGGGACAGCAAGAAAGGTTGGATACTTGGTAGATTTGCTAATTTTTCTTTGAAGAGAGATACTTGGTCTTGAATGTAATATTAATACTTGAAGATTTTTAATTGAATGTTTATGGATTTATACATTTTAATATATATTGAATGCTTGTTGATTTTATATTGAATTCTTTAGAGTTTAATCTTCCAATAATTTGTACTAAACAGGCTACATATAAAATCAATAAATTAATTAAATAATTTTTTTTAATAAAAAAAATACTCATTAACCACGGGAATGTATCGACAACGGGCAATGCCCGTTGTCAATAACGCATCGACAACAGGCAATGCCCGTTGTTGAAAAGCGCGTTTTTCCATAACTGCTCCATCTATAGCGGGCACAATGCCCGTGGTTGATACACATCTATAGCGGGCATTGCCCATTGTTGTTAAGTGTTTTTCTTGTAGTGCTTATAGGGTGTATCTGAAATTGTTTCAAAAATGTTTATTGGATGATGACAGAGGAGTTTATTTAAAAGTGTTGAACAAATTGGTTTTTAGTTTGGATTTTTAGTTTTTGTTTTTATTTAGAAATCCCACTATCTCTAGTTTGGATTTTTAGTTTTTGTTACTTGTCTCATAAAGATTTTTGCTGGAAGCTTTCTTTTATAGGTTTGGTACCCATCTCCTGGTGTAGACCCTTTTAAACATGATGATTTATTGTAGGTAAGTTTCAATCACCAGTTAAAAACCTTTATACTGTGGATTTTTAGTTGATACTACAATTATATATATATATATATATATATATATATATATATCCATTGCAATTATATATCTTAACCATTTGTTAATGAAAAATGGGAAAATTTTGGGAAGTTGAATATGTCAGTTTGGTTTCCTGAGGTTCTCAACATACCCCTTCTATGAGTGGAAGTAATGATAAATCTGCTGTGTAGGGTCTGTATGCAGTTGTTGTTCACTTGGATGGATGCTGCATTTTTCAGGTCATTATGTGTGTTATGTAAAAAAAAAAAAAACAATTCCCATTGGGAGTGGTTCAGAATTGATGACAGCACTGTATGTTCCCTTATTCTATTTTTATTTTTATCTTTCAAGTCTTAATGCGTTTACATTCATTGTTACTTAATTTGAGGCTTTGTTTTGAATTTAACACTGATTTAAAGGTAGTAGATTAAAAACCAAAGAAAAGTAAGCCCTTTGTTGTTTTGTTTTCTCTTATTTTCCATCTTGAAATGAGGAGCGGTTTAAAGATAGTAAACTAAAAACCGAAGAAAACTGCTCTTTCTTTGTGTTTTCCTTCCCCAGTGGATATTAAATACTTGTAATTGTGAAATGCCAAATTGTCTTAGTTTGTGAATTGATTGAATCAATCTACATTCTTGACAGCTTGAGTGCATTTTATTGTTTATTGTTTTTTTTAACTCTTATTGCCTCTCCGTTTCTATAGATTGATGGATTGAATCAATTGAGAAATAAATATATTTGGTTTGGGAAAACCAGAGGCGAAAGCCATTGCAATTGAGGTTACGTCCAAGGTTAATTTTCTATAATTTCTAATTTATTTGAATGCTTGTTTTTCAAATTACTTATTTATAATTTTATTACTGTATTTTTACAGGTAATGGCGGGTTGAAGAATGATGGTCGTTTTTTTTTTTTTATATATATATATATATATATTATTGTGAGAATATTGTAATTGTGTTCACTACATTAGTAGCTTGGATTATTTTTTTGTAAGGACGTTATTTGTTTGCTTTAATGAATTTCGATTAATCCAAAATGATGTACAATTTTTCGGTACTTATTTTGTATGTATTCAGTATCTAATATTAATTTCTATTATTAATTGTATAGCATAACATAACAACTTAAAAAATAAATAAATAAATAAATAAAACCTAGTATGCTTAGTTCAGATCATTATTGGATTCTAGGGCATTTGATCATAAAGTGAAGAGTTTGGGGCAAAAGTAAAATATTTGAAAGATAGGAGCAAAAGCGAGTTCCTAATGCGAAATGATCTTGCATACAAGTCATGTCAACGACCAGAAACTTCGTTGAGTTCTTAAAGCAATATTAAGTCGTTTTGAAATGTCAATAGTATCCTTATTGAAATGAATGTATTCATTTTAATACATTTTATTTATAAATCCACTTAAATTATTAATACAACCAATTTTTTTTTAAAAGGAAAACTTAATGCTTAGAGGAATGAATATAAATGATAAATGTTAGGATAGAGTAATAAATGCAGTCATGGCGATAAAGTAATTAGAGTATCAAATAGTACTTCTTGGGGATATGTTTGTCACTCATTTGTGTTAAGGGTTGTAATATCTTCCAAGTTGATGACCTTTTTCCTTTCATTGGGAAATAAATAAGATAATCTTATTTGTGGTGGACGAAGCTTCCTATGTTATAGTACTTTGAAACTTGTTAATTCCTTCTCAAAAGAATAACACAAGATCTTTTTTTTTTTTTTTTCATCTTTTTTAGCACAAGGAAGATTGTGGCAACATGTTTTTTTATGACCATATCAGGGATGTTTTAGTCATTCAATTATCAACATCAGTATATCCTCGTTTTTCTCTTTCCATGTTCACAATTTGCAAAATCATATATTTCATAAATAAATAAAAAGAGTTGGGACTTGATTTATATTGAGTATTATTATAATTATCTTTAAAAAAACTGCTTTTGCACTGCAACTCAACTCTCTTATTTATCAAAATTCTCTTTATCTACATTATTATGATAGTTGTTTCTATCTCAAAGCTTATTTTCATATCATGCTTTTTTGCAGGGTTTGAATGTCTAGGTACCAAAGCCGTAAATGTAGTTACCAAAGCTGTAAACGTAGTTACCAAAGCCGTAAGTGTAGATAAATTGGACGATTGATGCTTCTCTAATCATATTGCTTTCCACCGCATCTCTACATGAAGAAATCGGTGTTTCGAATTAATCAGGTGGTACTTCTCTTTGACGTGTCCATTGTACACTACATCATTCAGATTAATATCGATATATCCCAGTGATTCCTACATAAATCACAAAAAACGCAAAATGTAGTTACATGCTAATTTTTGGTAAAAAAAACTCTTAAATAGTTACCATAGCCGTAAAAGTAGTTACAAGCACATTTTGTGGAAGAAACCCTTAAGTAGTTACCAGACCCATAAATGTAGTTACCGCAACCGTAAAAGTGGTTACCAATGCCGTAAAAGTAGTTACAAGCTAATTTTTTAGACAAACCGTTAAGTAGTTACCAGACCCGTAGAAGTAGTTATCGCTGCCGTAATAGTAGTTACCAATGCCGTAAAAGTAGTTACAAGGTAATTTTTTAGACAAACCGTTAAGTAGTTACCAGACCCGTAGAAATAGTTACCGTAGCCGTAATAGTAGTTACCAATGCCGTAAAAGTAGTTACAAGGTATTTGTTTTGGAAACTGAAAGTATACAAATGAAGTTAAATTGCTTAAAGCATACCTAGGGGGGTGAATAGGTTTTTACACATTTTTTCAATCCCTTGAACAAACATTCGTTTGTCCCTCAAGGTAGCCTTACACACAACACAATAAGCCAAGGAAGACATACATAGACAATACGATAATACAATCATAAGAGCAAAGTCTAAGTATATCAACATGTTATGTGAGGTAAAAGAACAAATAACCAAATCAACAAAGTAAGCTTGTATTTCAATAAGTGTTCAATGAATTACAAGAGTGATCAAAATGTCACTATACAAAAATTACAATATATAAAAGAATCAAAGATACAAAATTTGATCAATAGAAAGAATTCACTAATCACACTTTATAAATACTTGCTTCACTATACATCACTAGTGAGTAAAATGAAACAAGATAATGACATATACAAATAAAATATAAAAGTTAGAGATAGGAAGAATTAACACAAGAGATTTTTTAACGTGGTAAAACCTCCAAGGAGGAAACATCCATGGGTTGAAACACAACCATTAGGGTACTATATATATTGGATGATAAAAATAGAGAATCCACAAAGTGACCAATCTTTAGCTCACCCAACCTAGTGGAGTCTAAGTCTACCCAACCCTATTGGAAAGTATGAGATCCCTCAATGATGCGAAACCACCATATATTGGACAACACACAAAACCAACATCGATGGAAGATTAGAAATCCCTCAAGAGTGCATACACCTCCCGTGTACCCCGCTCTATCGGAGTCTATGTCTAACCATACGCCTAGGCCTACCAATACAATAGCCAACTCCCTATCCAAGGCACTCTTGCCTCTAGGGAGCCTCCCATGCATGACTATCCGAGTCCTCCCGACTCTAGCCATGACTCCTTTTGCTTACCTATCCGAGTCATCCCGACTCTAGGCAAGTCTTCTTGCTTGGCTATCCAAGTCACCCCGACTCTAGCCAAGACTTCTTGCTTGGTTATCCGAGTCACCCCGACTCTAACCAAGACTTCTTGCCTTTTACAAGGACTTCCTAGTGTGATCATGTGAATGCAAATGATGCAAACAATCAATACAACATAGAACATGTGATCAATACATTCTATGGCACAAGTAGACCTAAACATGTGATATCACAAGTAATCAAGTCTAAATGCAAAAATAAGAGAATAGAAACCTAAGCATGTGAAACACCTAACACATACACTCAAAGTCTCATTCACATAAACAACAGTTGAATCACAATATGTTCATGAAGTACAAATTCAAGATGCTATCAATTTACAATTAAATGCTAGATATATGAGATTAAAATCAATCAATATACTAGTAAAAAATATAGAGCAAGATTTTGAGATTTACATCAATCAAAACCTATATTCTCTAAATCACAAACAAATACACAAATCCTAGATTTTATCAATCAAAGGATCAAATCAAATCTCAAGGTCATTTAACACAAAATTAATTCAATTAAGTTCCAAACAACCTAAGATGCCATTCTAATCACAATACAACTCACAAACATATGTAAAACCTAGAATCATAGAATCTAGTCAACATTAGTCCACAAATTGAGTTTCAATTAGAATGATAATCAAGCTATCTTTCTCAATAGCTTTTAGAAAACATAAACATAGATATAGAAGAAGAAACCCCAAGCAAATGGAAGGTCAAAAACATAGAAATCCCAAAGATGAGACCATTACCTCGGATTCTGCAGCTGGTTCGGAAATCAGTGTTCAACCACCGGAAATCACGAACAAACAGCCACCAAACCACTTGGAGATGTTAGAGGACTCAAATACGAACACTCTCCAACTTGAATCACTCAAATCCGACTCCGGATGAGGAAGATATGGTGTTTTGAAGTTCTGAAAATTCAGAGGAGAGGGCTGACGGGAAATGCAATTTTTTCTTCTTAATTTTTCAAATGGAGAGAGAGAGGGAAGAAATAGGAGGAGAGAGAAGGAGGAAACCGGCCAACCATGTGGTGCCACGTCACCCCCTGGCCATGGGGGGTGCGTGGCCCACACGGGAGCAGAGAGTGCTCCAGGTCGTGGGGCCCACGGCCTCACCGCCAACGGCCAGCCCAAGTGGCCCACGGCCTGGGCTGTCCTCTCGCGCGCTCCCTCGGTTCTTCGGCCCGTATCTCGGGCGTCCGAACTCCGATTTTGAATCCGTTTCCGGATTACGAACCGTGACTCTCTCACGCACGACTACGACTACACAACTTTGAAAAAAGGTTGAGAAATCATCTCGGAAATCATCGATGAAGTCAACTCAACGAATGAGAACGAAAAGTAGCATAGTCAACTTGTTTGGACTCGAAACCTTATGAATGAGTAACCGAAACGACCGGAACTCAATAAGGCATTAAATAAGAATATGTTCAAGTCCTAAACACAAAATACGGAAACATACGAACACAAAGACACACACATATGCTAGTTTCCGGACATAGTCCTAGAAAATGCAAAACACAAAGTTTATCAACTTAATATGAATGCATGAGCATATTTTGCCAAGTGTGTGAAAGTGATATGTAAATGAAATTAAATCATGAAGGAACACACAAGAATGATATGTGTGTGTGTGTGCCTAGCCTTGTAAGAGATAAGAGGTCCTTTAATACCTTTGTCGACCAATAATGCCCGAATCTCTTAAAAGCCGGCTTCTTGAATGAATTGTGGTTGAGACATCCTTCGTCTTCAAAATTCTTCAATTACTAACCACTAAACATTACAAGATAAACACGTTTTGATATGGAATTAATGCCAACACTAATTATTAACCTTACAGAAACACCCTTAAGTAGTTACCAAGCCGTGGAAGTAGTTACCGATGCCGTTAAAGTAGTTACCACAGCCGTAAAAGTAGTTACAAGGTAATTTTTTAGAAAAACCATTAAGTAGTTACCAAGCCGTAAAAGTAGTTACCAGACCTGTGAAAGTAGTTACCGCTATCGTAAAAGTAGTTACAAGCTAATTTTTTTAAAAAAACCCTTAAGTAGTTACCAAGCCGTAAAAGTAGTTACCAGACCCGTGAAAGTAGTTACCAGACCCGTGAAAGTAGTTACCGCTACCATAAAAGTAGTTACAAGCTAATTTTTTTGGAAAAACTCTTAAGTAGTTACCAAGCAGTAAAAGTAGTTACCGAAACCGTGAAAGTAGTTACCAATACCGTAAAAGTAGTTACAAGCAAATTTTTTTGGAAAAACCGATAAGTAGTTACCAAGTCGTAAAAGTAGTTACCAAAACCGTGAAAGTAGTTACCGATACCGTAAAAGTAGTTACAAGTAAATTTTTTTTGAAAAACCCTTAAGTAGTTACCAAGCCTTAAAAGTAGTTACCAAAACCATGAAAGTAGTTACCGCTACCGTAAAAGTAGTTACAAGCTAATTTTTTTGGAAACATCCTTAAGTAGTTACCAAGCCGTAAAAGTAGTTACCACACCCGTGAAAGTAGTTACCGCTACTGTAAAAGTAGTTATAAGTAATTTTTTTTTGGAAAAACCCTTATGTAGTTACCAAGCCGTAAAAGTAGTTAGCACACCCATGAAAGTAGTTACCGCTACCTTAAAAGTAGTTACAAGCAAATGTTTTTGGAAAAACCTTTAAGTAGTTACCAAGCCGTAAAAATAGTTACCAGATCCGTGAAAGTAGTTACTGCTACCGTAAAAGTAGTTACAAGCAAATTTTTTTCGACAAAACCTTAAGTAGTTACCAAGCCTTAAAAGTAGTTACCAGATCCGTGAAAGTAGTTACCGCTACCGTAAAAGTAGTTACAAGCAATTTTTTTTGGAAAAACCCTTAAGTAGTTACCAAGCCGTAAAAGTAGTTAGCACACCCATGAAAGTAGTTACCGCTACCGTAAAAGTAGTTACAAGCAATATTTTTTGGAAAAACCTTTAAGTAGTTACCAAGCCGTAAAAATAGTTACCAGATCCGTGAAAGTAGTTACTGCTACCGTAAAAGTAGTTACAAGCAAATTTTTTTCGAAAAACCCTTAAGTAGTTACCAAGCCTTAAAAGTAGTTACCAGATCCGTGAAAGTAGTTACCGCTACCGTAAAAGTAGTTACAAGCAAATTTTTTTGGAAAAACCCTTAAGTAGTTACCAAAACCGTGAAAGTAATTACCGATACCGTGAAAGTAGTTACCACACCCGTGAAAGTAGTTACCGCTACCGTAAAAGTAGTTACAAGCAAATTTTTTTAGAAAAACCCTTAAGTAGTTACCAAGCCGTAAAAGTAGTTACCAAAACCGTGAAAGTAGTTACCGATACCGTAAAAGTAGTTACAAGTAAATTTTTTTCGAAAAACCCTTAAGTAGTTACCAAGCCGTAAAAGTAGTTACCAGATCTGTGAAAGTAGTTATCACTACCGTAAAAGTAGTTACAAGCAAATTTTTTTGGAATAACCCTTAAGTAGTTACCAAGCCATAAAAGTAGTTATGATACCCGTGAAAGTAGTTACCGATACCGTAAAAGTAGTTACAAGCAAATTTTTTTGGAAAAACCCTTAAGTAGTTACTAAGCCGTAAAAGTAGTTACCACACTTGTGAAAGTAGTTACCAAAAAAAAAAAACCAAAATAATATAATTTATTCTAATAAAATATCTACATTTTTTTGTAATTTTTTCAGATTAAATAATTTTTTATTATTATTTTATCTTTTTATTTTTGTTTTTTATAATTAATAATGTAAAATCAATGTATATATATTATTATTTTAATAGGTTAATGGCAATAGCAGGTTGCAAACCTGAACTATTCATGCCTAAACCCTTTTTTTTTTGCTTGCACCATGCAGTGATTTTCTTTAGCTGCATGGAAGCCAGCTCGTTGTGATAGATATCTAGGTTTTTATAATCTATGTTTATCTAAGCTATTTGACATGTCATTTAACTCTTGATATCTAGGATTGATTTAATTGTTATATCATCATCCTAGATAAGCATTTAAGGTTCCCTAGCCTTGTTTGTTATTTGAATATTCATACATATTCATATAGGTTGCATTATCTCTTCATTGAGAATTAAGACTTGTGGCAAAGAGTGCTTATGCCATATGCAAATTAGACTAGAGCCACTTTTAAAGGCCCGCGTGGTAGAAGTGGGGGGTTATTGACCGGAGTGTTAGACGAGGTCTACATTGGTTGTAAACTCCATTTCAATTAGTGGATTTTGAGGTTCGAGTGTGGCGCACTATACAGCCCGTGGTTTTTCCCAGTGGTTGGGTTTCCACGTATACATCAAGTGTTATTTAATTTCCGCGCCATATTACAATTGTTCGTATTTTTGACTAGCAGAGGCATTTTCGTAAAATTGACTTGTATGCGAAAATCGAGTAAAATTAGTTAAAATCTATTCACTCCCCTTCTAGATTAATTTATTAGAACACAAGGAGGATTTGTGTTTTCACCAAAGACTCCTATCAATCTTTAGAATTCAACCCTAATCCAACTCTAAAGTGTATTATTAAATTGTGACTATATAAAAAACTTCATAATTTGACTAGATAAATAAATTCATTTTATTTATCTACTTACTAAATAAAGTCTGAAAGTTCTCACGATGTGTTAAATATATATCTAGAGAGAGGGGGGGGGGGGGGGGGGGGTGAATAGATTTTAATCGTTATTACCCAATTTTCGCATGTATGTCAATTTTACGAAAATGCCCATAACTAGTCACAATAATATAACAAGTGTAATATGGTGTGGAATAACACTTGATATTTACGTGGAAACCCTCACGGGAAAAACCACGGACTGTTATGTGCGCCACACACGAACCTCGAATCCATTAATTGAAATGATTACAACCTAATCCCAGTTTAATGATCTACTCTCGATCAATAAGCATCACAACTACCTAATCCTGGTATAAGTGGACCTAGTCCAATTGCTTGCGAATTAAGTAACCTAATCCCGGTCACAACACAAGACTTAATTATCTAAGAAGAGATAATACAACCTAAGTGAATATATGAAATATCCAAAAATGCAATTAGAGCTAGGTAACCCTATATGCTTATCTAGGATGATGATTTTGCAATTAATTCAATCCTAGATATTAAAAGCTAGATGACATGTCAAATAGCTTAGCGAAACATAGATTATAAAAACCTAGATAGCTATCACAATACAACACTCAATCATGTCAACACAACAATCTATATTTTGTATCTAGAATATATTCTAAGAACATACAAATAATATAAGAGATGTCAATGATAAATAAAACACTAATTATATATGATAATAGTGAAGAACTTACCAAAGAATGTGTGTTGACTAAAACCCATGCAAGCAAGCATCCTAACTATGCTAGAAAATGCTAGATGATATTTTGATGCATATGAGAATGGTTTTTGAGTGTTAAAAATGTGTTCTTGATTTGATTTTCTCTCAAATGTCTCTCTTTGAAGTTTAGGGTTCTTAGAGTTAAAGAACATTGATTCAGAAAATGAGAAAGTGTGATATTTATGTAAGGTTCCCATTTGTTGATTGGCTCATTTCGTGGGCAAACCACATGTTGGGGTTCTTTGTAAGGGTAGCTTAGGTGTTGTTGTTATTGCTCAAGCCCTTTGAACACCTCGTCTTGTTAAGCACCGAAGGTAAATTTCTATGTGCTTACTTTTTTTTAAAGAGATTAGTTGCACACACACACTTAACATACATTGCATATGTGTGCATTCTCTTCACTTGTCACATTTCACACTTGCACTTATTTGTTATATTTTGTTGTGTGTAATTGTGTCTTGTTGTCTTGTAATTCGTTTCCCGATAGTTTTTGGAAACGTCTGCGCATGCACTAGAATGTGCTTGGTTTAGCGCGAGGACCGCTTACGGAGAATGTCCTTGGCTTCTCCTTGGTTTTCACCCTTGTTGGTGATCGGCGGTTATGATTGGCGGCCTAGCCGCCGAATGAAACCGCCATTTGCTTCTAGAAGTGTCTGGAGCAATTCTACGGTTACGATCGGCGGTCACGACCGCCGTTCGAAACCGCCGTTCAAGACCTGATTGATTTTATCTCTTGGATTTTATCTCTTGGTCTAATTCAGCGGTTGAATCGGCGGTCACGAAACCGCCGAATGAAACCGCCGTTCATACCTGATTGATTTTTTTATCTCGGGTTTGATTCGGCAGTTAGATCGGCGGTCACGAAACCGCCGTTGGTCCCCTGTTCCTCTCGGGTCCAATTCGGCGGTTATGATCGGCGGTTATGATCGGCGGCCTGGCCGCCGATTGAAACCGCCGATCGGTGCGTTTCAGGGGCAAACTTATCTTTTCACATGCTCTGTTTTTCATGCCTATAAATACATCACTTTCTCTTGTTCTGAATGTGACTCTTTTAATCATCAAGAACCCTACTTTAAAAAGAGAGATTTTTAAGAGAGAAAGCAACCAAGTTTGCTCATTAAACACTCAAACCAAAATCCATTTGCATCAAAGTTCATCTAGCATTCTCTAGCATATCTAGGATGCTTGCTTGCATGGGTCTTTCATCATCACACTTGCTTTGGTAAGTTTTTCACTATTATCATACATAATTAGTGTTTAATTTATTATGGCATCTCTTTTATTACTTGATTGTTCTTAGATTAAATTCTAATATTCAAGATAGAGATTGTTGTGTTGATTTGATTGAGTGTTGTTTTTATGATAGATATCTAGGTTTCTATAATCTATGATTATCTAAGCTAATTGACATGTCATTTAGCTTTAATATCTAGGATTGTTTTTAATTGCAAATTCATCGTCTTAGATAAGCATACAGGGTTTCCCTTGCTCTATGTTGTAGTTGAATATTCATATATTCACTTAGGGTGTTAATATCTTTTTAGAGAATTAAGTCTTGTGTTATGACCGGGATTAGGTTGCTTAATTCGCAAGCAATCGGACTAGGTTCGCTTATACCGGGATTAGGTAGGTGTGTGATTACTTCTAGGATTAGGTTGTAATCGTTTTACACATTTAGTGGATTCGAGGTTTGAGTGTGGCTTACTTACTAGCCCGTGGTTTTTCCCGTGAGGGTTTCCACGTAAAAATCAAGTGTTATTTAATTTCCGCATTTTATACTTGATTTATTGCTTTATCTATTTAGGGGTAATTTTGTAATTTTGACTAAACATGAAAAATTGGGTAATAAGCTTAAAATCTATTCACCCCCCCTCTAGATAGTTTTATACACACCGTGCTATAATTTGTTTCAATTTATAGACATCAAGAACATGGCATGTGAAAAGACAAGTTTGCCCTTGAAACGCACCGATCGGCGGTTTCATTCGGCGGCCAGGCCGCCGATCACAATCGCCGAATTGAGCCCTTGAAGAACAGAGCATCAACGGCGGTTTCATTCAGCGATTTCGAAATCACCGATTCAACCGTAGAATCAAACCCGAGAGATTAAATCGATCAGGTATGAACGACGGTTTCGAACGGCGGTCGTGACCGCCGATCTGAACCGTAGAATTGCTCCAGACACTTCTGGACACAAACGACGGTTTCATTTGGCGGCCAGGCCCCCGAAAATAACCGCCGATCACCAACAGAGGTGAAAACCAAGGAGAAGCCAAGGGCATTCTTCGCGTAAAACTAAGCACATTCTAGTGCATGCACGGACGTTTCCGAATACTATCGGGAAACAAATTACAAGACACAAATACACACAACAAGATACAACATCAAAGTGCAAGTGTGAAATGTGACATGTGAAGAGTATGCACACAAAAGCAAGAATGCTAAGTGTGTGTGTGCAATCTAAATCTCTTCAAAGAAAACCAAGCACTAGAGATTATACCTTTAGTGTGCTTGTCCCTTGAGGTCTTGAAAGGGCCTTTGAGCTTGAACCTCAATCACCTAAACTACCTTTATACAATAAACCCTAACACGTGGTTTGTCC
This sequence comes from Acer yangbiense, assembly GCA_008009225.1. Taxonomy (NCBI): domain Eukaryota; kingdom Viridiplantae; phylum Streptophyta; class Magnoliopsida; order Sapindales; family Sapindaceae; genus Acer; species Acer yangbiense. Next base: position 31,462,194 of record CM017764.1, read on the forward strand.
ACGAAATAAGCCAATCAAAGAATGGGAATCCTTACAATCTCCCCCTTTGGCTATTTCATGACAAAACCACCACTCACATTGATCCTCACAAATATAATTGGATCTACGGGATAACAAAGATATTCTACATTACAAAGAGATATAAGAATATAAAAAACTTCAAGTCTTCAATCTCTTGTAGAACTATCAACCCTTCAAAACAAAAGATTATACTTTCTAAAGCAAGAGTATGTGAGACGATCAAGTGAGAATAAAAAAAGCATTTGGATTTAAGAATTTAAGCACAACATCATGCAATGTATGTGTATGCAATGCTCCCCCTCAACGGGTTACTCCCCCTTAATGTATATTCTCCCCAACATGCACAATTGCTACTACAATTAGCAACTCCCCTTACCACCATTCTACTACTCCCCCTTTTTGTCATGATATAGGCAAAGGAGTAGTCCCCAACCGGGTCACTTTTAGCAAAGAGAGATAGTAGCATACAAGATAATTGCATAATTATATAAGTCACTTTATGCATCTCAATTAATTGGAGAGAAACAAGGAGATTTATTTAAAGAAAATATGTGAATCAAACATGCTTTGCATACAAGACATGTAGCATTCAAGTCCAAAATACAATGGTATTTTGCAAAGCAAATGACAAAGGTTTCAAATAAGAATTCAAACCAATTTCGCCATTGTCATGAGTAAAGCAAAGATATAGAGATTTCATTGATTTCAATTTAAGAACAACTATATCCAACTTTATAAGCGAAACATGGCATGGGCGACTTTGCACCCTATTTGATTTTTTCGAGAATGATGCCCGTATGATAGTAACCATGTTCCACAAGTAAAGAAAGAGAGACATTTGGAATTTAAATTCCTTTGAACGGATACAAGCTCCTTTATTCATTTTGAGTTTCATAAGCTTTTTTACACAAGTTTTGCATTTTAAGAATATGCTTGAAACAAATTATAGCACGGTATGTATTAAACTATCTAGAGGGGGGGGGTGAATAGATTTTAAGCTTATTACCCAATTTTTCGTATAAGACAAAATTACGAAATTACCCCTAACTAGATAAAGCAATAAATCAAGTATAAAATGCGGAAATTAAATAACACTTGATTTTTACGTGGAAACCCTTATGGGAAAAACCACGGGCTAGTAAATAAGCCACACTCGAACCTCGAATCCACTAAATGTGTAAACGATTACAACCTAATCCTGAAAGTAATCACACACCTACCTAATCCTGGTATGAGTGAACCTAGTCCAATTTGCTTATGATCTAAGCAACCTAATCCCGGAAGCTACACACAAGACTTACTTTCTCTATGAAGAGAATACAACCCTAAGTAAATATATGAATATCCAAATGCAACATAGAGCAAGGGAAACCCTATATGCTTATCTAAGATGATGAATTTGCAATTAAAGCAATCCTAGATATTACAAACTAAATGACATGTCAATTAGTTTAGCTAATCAAGATTAAGCACAAAACCTAATTTGCTAGCACAAAACAACTTCTCAAACATACATCACACTAATCTCAATCTTGTATCCAAAGTATATAAAATAACATACAAGTAATTAATTGAGATTGCTTGTTAAGAGAAACACAAAATATGTAAGATATTAGTGAAAAGCTTACCAAGCAAAGTATGATGAAGAATCCATGCAAGATGACATCTAGATGATCATGGATGATGCTAGATGATGATTGATAATCATGAAAAAGTGTTTGAGTAATTAAAAATGAGTTCTTTGTGTATTTTTCTTCTCTTGAAAAATATCCTAAGTATAGAATATGAATATGAACTCTCTTTGCTGACCTAAAGTCAAAGTGGCATATATATAAGGGCCATAAGTGAAGTGTGGTCGTTTTGAAAAACGCACCAGAAATTGCTCTGTGCGCTGGTGGCCTTGCGCTGGACGACAGGCGCACGACCAGCGCAAAGGCAAAAATTGCACAGGCGCTTGACGACCAACGCTCAGACAGGCGCACGACCAACGGCACACCACTGGGCGTTTTGCGCTGGTGAGCTGCGCTGGTCTAGACCAGCGCACGACTAGCGACAGACAACTGGGCTATCTGTGCTGGTGAGCTGCGCTGGTCTGGACCAGCGCACGACCAGCGACAAACCACTGGGCGATCTGCGCTGGTCTGGCGCTTGACGACCAGCCCACAGTCCACTCCTTTGAACCCCACAAGAAAACATGAAAGGGGTAAAAAGGTAAAACTAAATGCATCCTAAAGGCCAAACATGATATGACATATAATCACAAGATGCAATCAAAAGAAAACATGCAAGAAGAGATGAAAATAGGAATTAATGCACAACAAAAATAAACACAACATACAAAGATAAGACATATGCATGAGTTGTGAGTGCGTGCAACTATCTCTTCAAGACAAGTAAGCACAAAGAAAATTACCTTCGGTGCTTATCAACACGAGGTCTTCAAAGGGCTTCGAACAACAAAACCAATACATAAGCTACCCTTACAAAGTACCCCAACATGTGGTTTGTCCACGAAATGAGCCAATCACAAATGGGAACCTTACAATCTCTCCCTTTGGCTATTTCGTGACCACTCATTGATTCCTCACAAAAAATAAATAAAATTTCAAGTCTTCAATCTCTTGTAGCATAATCAAGCCCTGAAAAGAAAGTTTCTAACATTTCCAATACAAGAAAAGTGTGAGATTAATCAAGTGAGAACAATACCAAGCATTTGCATTAAAAAAAATAGGCACAACATTATGCAATGTATGTGTATGCAATGCTCCCCCTCAACGGGTTACTCCCCTTCAATGAATGTTCTCCCCAATATGCATAATTGCTTCTATTTTGCAACTCCCCTTACCATATCCTACTCTCCCTTTTTGTCATGATATAGGCAAAGGAGTAGTCCCTAACCGGGTCACTCATAGCAACGAGAGATAGAAGCATGCAAGATATTTGCATATACATATAAGTCACTTTATGCACCCCAATTAATTGAAGAGAACGAGGAGATTTATTTGAGAAAAATGTGTGAATCAAACATGCTTTGCAGACAAGACATGTAGCATTCGAGTCCAAAATATCATGGTATTTGGCAAAGCAAATGACAAGGTTTCTAATAAGAATTCAAACTAATTTCACCATTGTCATGAGAAAAGCAAGGATATAGAGTTTTTATTGATTTTAATAAATGAGCAACTATATCCAACTTTATAAGCGAAACATGGCATGAGCGACTTTGCACCCTATTAGATTTTTCCGGATAAATATCTGTATGATAGTAGCCATGTTCAACTAATAAAGAAAGAGAGACATTTGAAATATAAATTCCTTTGAACGGATACATGATCCTTTATTCATTTTAAGTCTCATAAGCTTTCACACAAGTTTTGCATTTAAGAATATGCAATCATCAATTCATGCTTTTCATGTGAGCATGTTATATGAATTTCATGCTTTTTCATTTGACATTAGCATGTTATTTAAGAATCATCATGTCATGGAGATAATCATAGGTCATTCAAATCATACTTCCTACATACATCTCCTAGTCCAAAAATGCATGTTTGAACATAAATATGACATGGATTGTAAACAAGCAAGGTTCACACTTATTGAATTGAAAACATATATACATATGTGCAACCAAGCTTACTCAAACAATTAAAAGAAGAGGCATAAGTTATTTAGAATTTTTTGCAAGATACAAGAATGCAAAATAGCTCTCTTTGCTTGAGTTCCCCATATGGGGTCAATCATAGAACATTACTCCACAAGACATATCCCAATAGATCTACTTAGAGTTTTTAATCGAGTAGCATCTAAGGGTTTAGTAAATAAGTCCGCAAGTTGATCATTAGTACCTACATGTTCAAGTACTATGCATTTATTTTCAACAAGCTCTCTAATGAAGTGATGGCGGATGTCAATATGCTTAGTTCTAGAATGTTGTACCGGATTCTTGGAAATATTAATAGCACTCATGTTATCACAAAAGAGAGTGAGAGTACCTTGGTTGAATCCGTAGTCTACTAGCATTTGCTTCATCCATAGGAGTTGTGTGCATCCACTCCCCGCGGCTATGTACTCGGCCTCGGCCGTGGACAAGGAAATCGAGTTTTGCCTCTTGCAAAACCAAGACACCAAGTTGTTGCCTAGAAAGAAGCAACCGCCCGATGTGCTATTTCTATCATCGCAATTTCCTGCTCAATCCGCATCACTAAAGCCTACAAGACTAGCATTAGTGTCAAAAGAGTACCAAATCCCATAGTTGGATGTCCCATTCACATATCGAATGATTCTCTTTACGGAAGAGAGATGGGACTCCTTAGGATCCGCTTGGTACCTAGCACACACACCCACACTAAAGGAGATATCGGGCTTACTTGCGGTCAAATAAAGCAAGCTATATATCATGCCACGATATAACGTTTGTTCCACACTTTTACCACTAGCATCCTTGCTTAGCTTCAAAGTGGTACTCATGGGTGTATCACAATGTTTGACATTTTCTAAACCAAACTTCTTCACTAGGTTCTTAGCATATTTGGCTTGGGTTATGAAAATCCCATCATTCATTTGCCTAATTTGCAAACCTAGGAAGTAACTAAGCTCACCAACAAGACTTATCTCAAATTCATGAGACATGACATCAACAAATTATTGGACCTTGGTGTTGTTGGTGGAGCCAAAGATTATATCATCAACATAGATTTGAGCTATGAAAAGCTCATCATTGTCTTTCTTGATGAATAGTGTCTTGTCAACACTACCCCTTGTGTAGTTATTGTCAACAAGAAATTGAGTGAGGCGCTCATACCAAGCCCTCGGTGCTTGTTTCAACCCATATAGTGCCTTCTTGAGGCGATAGACATGGTTGGGGTGGTGTGCATCCACAAACCCCTTGGATTGTTCAACAAACACTTCCTCTTACAAGAAGCCATTGAGGAAGGCACTCTTGACATCCATTTGGTGCAATTTGAACTTGTGCACACAAGAAATGGACAAGAGAAGCCTAATGGACTTTAAACGGGCAACGGGAGCAAAAGTCTCCTCAAAGTCGATACCCTCAATTTGAGAGTACCCTTGTGCTACAAGTCTAGCCTTGTTCCGCACTATGTTGCCATTCTCATCGGATTTATTCCTATAAATCCACTTAGTTCCTATCACATGTGAGCTTTTAGTCCTAGGAACTAGAGTCCAAACCTCATTCCTTTCGAATTGGTTTAGCTCTTCTTGCATGGCAAGAACCCAAAATTCATCATTTAAGGCTTCATCAACCTTTTTGGGTTCAGTTTGAGAGGTGTAGCAAGTAAAGCTAATTAGATTAGCTATTTGACGTCTAGTCCTAACACCTCATTTACATCTCCAATAACATCCTCTTTGTTATGGAGTCTTTTAACCCATGGAGCGGGTTCATTAGTGTCCAAGAGAGGGACTCTAGTAGTAGGTTGTGTGACTTCATCATTTTCATTAGATGTCCCAACATTGGGAGTCACCACAACCCTCTCCAAAGGAGAGTCATCATTTAAAATTTCCTCCTTCTCATGGTCATTAGAATTGAGCCTTGTATCATCAATGACAACATTCGATGATTCCATGACGGTTCGAGTCTTCAAGTTGAAAACTCTATAGGCTCTACTATTCAAGGCATAGCCAATAAAGATACCCTCATCACTCTTAGCATCAAACTTGCCAAGTTGATCACGGTCATTTAAAATGTAGCATTTGCTTCCAAATTTGTGGAAGTAGCTAACATTTGGCTTCCTATCCTTCCATAACTCATAGGAGGTGTTTCTAGATCCGGGCCTTAGGAAAACTCTATTCCCTATATAGCAAGCCGTATTGACGGCTTCGACCCATAGGTTCCTAAGGACATTGTTACTAAGCAACATCACTCGGGCCATCTCTTGGAGGACCCTATTCTTCCTCTCAACAACTCCATTTTGTTGAGGTGTCCTAGGAGCCGAGAACTCATGGGAGATGCCTAAGCTATTGCAATAGCTTTCAAAAGAGGCATTCTCAAATTCCCTCCCATGGTCACTTCTAATCCGTTTAATGCTTTTAATGTTAGAATTCATTTCATTTTGTATTTTAGTACAAAGCATTTTAAACTTATCAAAAGTTTCAGATTTTTCTCTAAGAAAATATGTCCATGTAAATCTAGAGAAATCATCAACACAAACAAAAATGTATCTCTTTCCACCTAAACTCTCGGTTTGCATAGGACCCATGAGATCCATGTGGAGAAGCTCTAGGGGCTCCTTGGTGGAGAGATACTTGCCCTTTTTGTGCATGCTTTTAGTTTGTTTTCCTTGTTGGCAAGGTCCACAAATACCATTGGCTTTCTTCCCAAGCTTAGGGAGGCCACGCACACACTCGAACTTTCCAAGGGTTCTTAAATCCCTAAAGTTCATATGGCCAAGTCTTTCATGCCACAACTCTATTTGCTCATCCATGGACACATTGTTTGAGACTATTCTAGCTTCAAGACAATAGCAATTGTCGCTAGATCTCATACCTTTCAATAAGGTTTGTCCATCGGGCTTTAGGATCGAGCAATCATCTTTACAAAACAAGACGGAATATCCTTCATCACTTAGATGTGAAATGCTTATTAAATTGGCTTTCAAGCCATCAACAAATAAAGCATCGGATAAGGAGGGTAATCCGGGAACGAAAATGGTTCCTTTCCCTACAACTCTCTTTTTGGATCCATCACCAAAAGTGACATATCCTTCTTCCTCCATAACAAGAGTCTCGAAGAAACTCTTGTTTCCCGTCATGTGCCTAGAGCACCCACTATCTAAATACCAAAAATTAGAAGAATTTGCCTTCAAGGCTATTTGAGCAACATGGCAAACATTTTCATTCTTTCTAATCCACCTAGAAACAATATTTGCTTTCTTAGTGGTCTTTGGTAATCGGGCTCTATATGTCCTAGGATCATGCATAACAATTTTATCATTCCTAGGAACATGCATCTTGGCTCTATTCTTTCTCTTTTCAATCATGCTTCTAGTTTTGCACATTTTAATATATCGAAAGCAATGTGGTCTAATATGACCATCAAATCCACAAAAATGACATATAGGAGTAAAATAAGGAATCATACCTTGTCCTTGTCTTTGTGGATGAATGGGTTTAATCCATCTTCGTTGTTGAACCGGTCTAGATTGCTTCCTAGCTTGAGGTTGCATGATTGGCCTTTTTCCTTTGTGAGCCAATTGTGGAGAAATGTTGACTTGAGAGACCCTAGGGGGTTGAGCTTGAGGTTGCCTTTTTGGCCCCATCTTCACTTGTGCATTTGAACATTGTCCTATTTCTAACTTCTTCCTAGGAATTTGCACAAATGAAGTTTCTTCGTTCCTCAAACTCTTGACAAACACGGTCTTGTTAGAGGTTGAGATCTTCTTGCCATCTTCATACTCAAGACCCCTCTTGTCACATGGACTCTTTCCAACACCAAGCATATGGTCAAGTTTCTTGGTGCTAGAATCCATCCTAGTCATCGACTCTTTTACTTCTTCAAGCTCCCTCTTTAGACTTTCTTCATTCCTCCTAGATAAGACTAACTCCTCTTTTAGCTTATCTTCCATCTTCTTGAATTTTTTCACTTGTTCACTTAAGTGGTCATTATGAGATGAAAGCTCAAGATTTTCTTCTCTCAACATCTTGATCTTTCTTGTGCTCTTGATTGCTAAATCATTAAACTCGGCATGATATTTAGCAAGCACCTTTTTCTCCACAAAACTATTTATGGAGTTAGAAGAGGAATCACTTTCTTCTTCACTTGAGTCATTTTCCTCTTGACTCACTTCCTCTCTCTCACTAGCACTTTTGCTTTTATGGGAGGAGGCAACAGCTAGGATATTAGCCATGAGCTCTTCATCATCCGAAGACTCATCTCCCTCATAGGAGTCATCACTACTTCCACTCCAAGTGGCGGCCATCACTTTTCCCTTCTTCCTCTCATTGTGATTTGCACATTCGGGGGCAAATTGGCCTATGCCACCACACTCGAAACATCGGACCCCTTTCCTTTCAGTCCTTTCTTGCCTAGGTTCAAACTTCTTGAAATAGCCCTTTTTCTTCAAATCTTGACCTTTTGATCCAAAGCCCTTTCTTCTAAACTTTATAACCTTGTTGAACCTTTTTACAAACAAGGCAAGGTCTTCATCCAAGTCAACCTTCTTTGCCTCATTTTCATCCTTGGAGGTTTTTAAAGCAATTCCTTTTTGCTTTTTAGTGGGTGTGGAGATAGGCCATTTCCTAGACTCATAAGCTAGAAGTCTCCCAATCACCTCACTCGGCTTCATATCCTTATATCCACTATTTTCTTCTAAAGCCGTCACCTTCAATTCAAACCTATCGGGTAGAGATCTCATAATCTTTTGCTTGATTCTCCTATCCGAATATGGATCACCAAGTTGATGGCTTTGGTTGACTATATCCATCAACTTGATCTCGAAGTCGTTGAAGCACTCATTCTCCTCCATCTTAAGCATCTCGAATTGAGTTTGGAGGACTTGAAGCTTAGAGTCCTTCACCACTTCGGTTCCCTCATGTGCAATCTCTAGGATGTCCCAAGCCTTCTTAGCTATCCTAGTATTTTGAATCAATTTATATTGATTTTCATCCATAGCACACAAGATGGCATGCATCGCCTTCCTATTCCACTTTGAAGCCTCAAACTCTTGTGCGTTCCATTGCGCCTTTGGCTTCAATACTTCTTCTCCTCCACCATCGGGAGTCATCTTGGGTAGATCATATCCGTCTTCCACCGCCATCCATGCACGGTCATGAATTTGGCATATGTAGGATTCCATCTTCCCTTTCCATTGGGAATAGTTCAATCCGGTAAGAAGTGGAGGCCTTGTGCTAGAAGCACCTTCGTTGCCACCACCATTTCCACCGTTTCCACTCATAGTGTTTATGAATGAATGAAATGAATGCAAATGTATGAATGATCAAAAATCACACAAAACGCAAAACACACCAAAATAAGCAAGGATCACCTATGTATGTCTAGGAACCCGCTCTGATACCAATTGAAACAAATTATAGCATGGTGTGTATTAAACTATCTAGAGGGGGGGGGGGGGGTGAATAGATTTTAAGCTTATTACCCAATTTTTCGTATAAGACAAAATTACGAAATTACCCCTAACTAGATAAAGCAATAAATCAAGTATAAAATGCGGAAATTAAATAACACTTGATTTTTACGTGGAAACCTTCACGGGAAAAACCACGGGCTAGTAAGTAAGCCACACTCAAACCTCGAATCCACTAAATGTGTAAATGATTACAACCTAATCCCGGAAGTAATCACACACCTACCTAATCCCGGTATGAGTGAACTTAGTCCAATTTGCTTGTGATCTAAGCAACCTAATCCCGGAAGCTACACACAAGACTTACTTTCTCTATGAAGAGAATACAACCCTAAGTGAATATATGAATATATGAATATCCAAATGCAACATAGAGCAAGGGAAACCCTATATGCTTATCTAAGATGATGAATTTGCAATTAAAGCAATCCTAGATATTACAAACTAAATGACATGTCAATTAGTTTAGCTAATCAAGATTAAGCACAAAACCTAATTTGCTAGCACAAAACAACTTCTCAAACATACATCACACTAATCTCAATCTTGTATCCAAAGTATATAAAATAACATACAAGTAATTAATTGAGATTGCTTGTTAAGAGAAACACAAAATATGTAAGATATTAGTGAAAAACTTACCAAGCAAAGTATGATGAAGAATCCATGCAAGATGACATCTAGATGATCATGGATGATGCTAGATGATGATTGATGATCATGAAAAAGTGTTTGAGTAATTAAAAATGAGTTCTTTGTGTATTTTTCTTCTCTTGAAAAATATCCTAAGTATAGAATATGAATATGATCTCTCTTTGCTGACCTAAAGTCAAAGTGGCATATATATAAGGGCCATAAGTGAAGTGTGGTCGTTTTGAAAAATGCACCAGAAATTGCTCTGTGCGCTGGTGGCCTTGCATTGGACGACAGGCGCATGACCAGCGCAAAGGCAAAAATTGCACAGGCGCTTGATGACCAACGCTCAGATAGGCGCACGACCAACGGCACACCACTGGGCGTTTTGCGTTGGTGAGCTGCGCTGGTCTGGACCAGCGCACGACCAGCAACAGACAACTGGGCGATCTGCGCTAGTGAGCTGCGCTGGTCTGGACCAGCGCACGACCAGCGACAGACCACTGGGCGATCTACGCTGGTGAGCTGCGCTGGTCTGGCGCTTGACGACCAGCGCACAACCCACTCCTTTGAACCCCACAAGAAAACATGAAAGGGGTAAAAAGGTAAAACTAAATGCATCCTAAAGGCCAAACATGATGACATATAATCACAAGATGCAATCAAAAGAAAACATGCAAGAAGAGATGAAAATAGGCATTAATGCACAACAAAAATAAACACAACATACAAAGATAAGACATATGCATGAGTTGTGAGTGTGTGCAACTATCTCTTCAAGACAAGTAAGCACAAAGAAAATTACCTTCGGTGCTTATCAACACGAGGTCTTCAAAGGGCTTCGAACAACAAAACCAATACATAAGCTACCCTTACAAAGTACCCCAACATGTGGTTTGTCCACGAAATGAGCCAATCACAAATGGGAACCTTACAATATGCAATCATCAATTCATGCTTTTCCATTTGAGCATGTTATATGAATTCATGCTTTTTCATTTGACATTAGCATGTTAAAAAAGAATCATCATGTCATGGAGATAACTACAGGTCATTCAAATCATACTTCTTATGTAGATCTCCTAGTCCAAAAATGCATGTTTGAACATAAATATGACATGGATTGTAAACAAGCATGGTTCACACTTATTGAATTAAAAACATATATACATATGTGCAACCAAGCTTACTCAAGCAATTAACAAAGAAGCATACGATATTTCAAATTTTTTGCAAGTGACAAGAATGCAAAATAGCTCTCTTTGCTTGAGTTCCCCATATGGGATCATCACCATCCTTCATCAATGAAGGTCATGAGGTCCTATGGACCTACTAAGTCCATTGGACTTAGTTGAACCTATTAGAGACAAGTTTGTCTCGTAGCAAGCGGGTTCATCTTTTCTAATCCACTTAGGTGAAACAATTTTCTTCATAGTGGTCAAAGGTTCTAAAGATCTAGATGTCATAGGATCATGTAAATGAATTTCTTCCTTCCTATAGGCATGCATTCTAGCTCTAGCCTTCTTCTTCTCAATCATGCTTTTAACTCTACACATTTTAATGTAATGAAAGCACTTTGGTCTAATATGACCATCAATATCACAAAAATGACATGTAGGGATAAAGTTAGGAATCATACCATGTCCTTGTGCATATATATGAGCCTTCCCATGTCTTTATGGTTGTCTTAGTAGTTGGATAGGATCTCTCCTCCTTTGTTGTTGACCAAGACTTGGTTGCTTCCTCAGTTGAGTTTGCATGATTGGTCTCTTCCCTTGATGGATTTGAGTTTGAGGGAAGTTAGCATAAGGAACATTTGTAGGTTGAGCTTGAGGTTGTCTTTTTGGAGCTACCTTCACTTGTGCACTATGAGAGCATTTGTTAGGATTATGCTCAATAGCAAGAGTGTAATATTGTAATTAACAATCTTTTTCATATTAATAAAGTGATTTCTGGTTTAACAAATCTTATAGCATTTATAGTTTAATATTATAATTGTCAAAGTAAATAATCATAAGGTCTAAAGACTATGATAAAAGAAGAATTGTTCGTACATCTGGATATGTATGTGGTAGACACAATTCTTTAGTTAGTCTTGAATATTGTTCACAACTTAAGTTAAAGGTTGGGCACCTTTATCTTGTTAAAGTTGTAGAATTCTTTTGTTAGCATTTGAGTGGGATCAAATGAGATATGATGAGTCTAAAATCATCGGAGTGTCTTCGAGCAAAAGAATCTAGTGCACTAGGTGCATTGAACTGGATCACAATGAAAACCTTTATCTAGAACCGTCAATAGATAATAGTATTTTCATTATCAGGACAATCGGAGAGTCTATCTTAATCCTGAGATAAATGATGGACTTATGGTTGCAAGTGATATCATTTGAGTTATCAATGAGTACGATTATATAGCATAGTCTATCCTCGATAGTTTGGTGATATTCATTTGTTAATCGATAGAGGACTTCATTTATAGATATGGACATCGTGGCTCCATTTATTAAATGAGAGTATAATATCATCATATGGATGTTTTGAGGTAATTGGATATTAAATCTCAACGTTGAGTTTTCGATAGTGACTATTGAAAACATGGCTTCTGGACAAGTCAAAATATCCAAGTTCAAAACGTGGTCATATGAGTAAATATGGTAACTTGGAGAGTTATAGGCGGTCTATGAACTCTTGGCGATTACTGATATTAATCACGAGGATACACTATCTCCAATATGATTGTCTAGGGTTATGAAAGAGGAACATCTTCCTTTTCTATCTTTATTTAAGAGTTCAATATTAGCTCTTTAGTGGAATGAGTTAAAATTAATGGATCGGACCTAAGTGAATCATTTGTTGATTGTGATTAGGTTGTGTCTATTGAAGCTTAAATTTAGATAGCCCGCCAAGATCCCCAATCCACACGAACTTACATGGATCACTTGATATATTCTACCGGACCAATTTATGGGTCCATCTAGAATTGCATTTAATATATGAAGAATATAATTTGCACATTATTTGTTTAATGGGCTGATCAATTATATTAATATATTAATGAAAGGCATGTGGGCTTGTTTCTTTTAGTAAGAATGGGTCTGGTTCACATGTGGGCTTTTTATTTAAAGTCTAATGGATTAAATAAAATAAGGAAATAATATTTGGCCCATTTATTACATGTGGGGCGGCAAGGCTATGTATATAGTCAAAAATATTATTTTATTTTATTGTTTGATTAAATAAGAATTAATTAATTAATTAATTAATTATTTAATTAAGAAACAAAATCTTTTTCTGATTAGGAAATATGTTTCCTATAGTTATACTATATGTATACTAAAAGTAAAAGACTTGTTTGGTAAGAAAATAAATAATTAAGTTTATTTATTTAATCAAATAAGAAGTCTTTTTATTTAGTCAATAAAAGAATAAAAATACTTATGAGTTAAATTAGGGTTAGGAGTCTAAAAGGAATACCACACCACATAGAATTCGGCAACCCTAAAGTAAAAAGGAAGAGAAATTCGGCCACCCTATATATTTATTGTGATAGGTTTCGGCCACCTCTAATGGTTCATTGATTCAATTTTCTTCTTATTCTAAACTCATAGACAAGTATTTGATTATTCTACTAAGACATAAAGGATAGAAGAGATTACTCTTTTGATGGTACACTAATTGCTTGTTCATCAATAAGCTTGTGTGTACATCATCGAATTAGGTTCACACGAGTTTCGATCATTAGATTGAGAACTCAAAAGTGACCGGAATAATCTTTGTATTCTTTTGATTGTTTTGTGACTAACAAAAGAAAAAGAAAAGTTTGTTTGTCCATTCTCAGGTTTGCAATTCAAAGAAAAGGAAGACCACGCTCCTAGGTGATTCACGTTCGTGCTAGGATTAAAGATCTTGCGGATTACCATCGACGTAAGTCAATCGGATCACGAGACAAAAGGTATTCAACTTTTGTTACTTTATATATGGTTAATTAATTTAAAGGGTTAAGGTTCAGAAAAAGGAAAAAATTTAAAACATACTAAATCGATTTTTAGTCTCGCTTCCGCTGCGTGTACTACGGTATTTTTCCCCTACAGCATTGTCCTAGATCAATCTTCTTTCTAGGAATTTGCACCAGTGAAGCTTCTTTGTATCTTAAGCTCTTGACAAACACGGTATTGTTAGGAGTGGAGGACTCCTTGCCATCTTCAAATCCAAGACCTCTCTTGTCACAAGGACTCTTTCCAACACTTAACATGTGGTCAAGTTTTTCGGTGCTAGAAACTATCCTAGTCCTTAACCCTTTTGCCTCTTCAAGCTCTCTCTTCAATCCTTATTCATTCCTCTTAGATAAGTTTAACTTCTTTCTTAGCTTATCTTCAATCTTCTTGGATCTTTCCACTTGTTCACTTAAGTGGTCAATATGAGCTAAAAGGTCTAAATTCTCTTCTCTTAATTTTTAAGTATTTTCCTTGGTCTTCATTGCTAAGCTTTTTAAACTCAGCGAGGTATTCATCTAGAACCTTTTTCTCCACATATCCATGTGTGGAGTTAGATGAAGAGTCATTTTCACTAGAGTCAATTTCTTCTTGACTCTCATTCTCATTGTAGGAGATCGGAAAGGCAAAATAATTATTCTCACAATCATTCAAGCTTAAAGGACTTTCTTCAACTATTTTCACTTTGTTGTCCCACTTGTGAGAGCTAGCAAGTGCCAAAAATTTGGCCACAACCTCTTTATCACTTGAAGAGTCATTTGAAGTGGCGACCATTTCCTTTCCTATTCTACCATTCTCCAAGTTTGCACATTCCTTGGAGATATACCCGAATTCTCCACATTCGTAGCATTGAATCTTCTCTCTTGAAGACATTCTTGTGTAGGGAGAAATACCGTAGTACACGCAGCGGAAGCGAGACTAAAAATAAATTTAGTATGTTTTAAAATTTTTCCTTTTTATGAACCTTAACCCCTTTAATTAATTAACCATATATAAAGTAACAAAAGTTGAATACCTTTTGTCGGGTGATCCGATTGACTTACGTCGATGGTAATCCGTAAGATCTTCAATCCTAGCACGAACGTGAATCACCTAGGAGCGTGGTCTCCCTTTTTCTTTGAATTGCAAACCTGAGAATGGACAAACAAACTTTTCTTTTTCTTTTGTTAGTCACAAAACAATCAAAAGAATACAAAGATTATTCTGGTCACTTTTGAGTTCTCAATCTAATGATCGAAACTCGCGTGAACCTAATTTGATGTTGTACACACAAGCTTATTGATGAACAAGCAATTAGTGTACCATCAAAAGAATAATATTTTTCTTTTCTTTTATGTTTTTGGTAGAATAAAATCTAATACTTGTCTATGAGTTTAGAAGAAGAAGAAAATTGAATCAATCAACAAGTAGGGTGGCCGAATTCTATAACAAGTGTTATATAGGGTGGCCAAAATTTCTTCTCCTTTTTTCCTTTAGGGTTGCCGCAAATCCACTCCAAAAAAGGATTTGTGTTGCACCCTAATACACATGAACTTTTAGACTTCTAACCCTAATCCAACTCATAAGTATTTTTATTCTTTTATTGACTATAATAAAAAGACTTCTTATTTGATTAAATAAATAAACTTAATTATTTATTTTCTTACCAAACAAGTCTTTTACTTTTAGTATAACTCTAGGAAATATATTTCCTGATCAGAAAAAGATTTGTTTCTTAATTAAACAATTAATTAATAAATTAATTAATTCTTATTTAATTAAACAATGAAACAAAATAATATGTTAGGCTAATATATTAACCTTGCCGCCCCACATGTATAAAATGGGCCATATATTATTTTCTTGTTTCATTTAATCCATTGGACTTTAAATAAAAAGCCCATATGTGAACCAGACCCATTCTTACTAAAAGAAACAAGCCCACATGCCTTTCATTAATATATAAATATAATTGAGCAGCCCATTAAATAATTAATGTGCAAATTATGTTCTTAATATATTAAATGCAATTCTAGATGGACCCATAAATTGGTCCGGTAGAATATATCAAGTGATCCATGCAAGTCCGTGTGGATTGGGGATCTTGGCGGGCTATCTAAATTTAAGCTTCAATAGACACAACCTAATCACAATCAACAATGATTCACTTAGGTCCGATCCATTAATTTTAACTCATTCCACTAAAGAGCTAAAATTGAATTCTTAAATAAAGATAGAAAAGGAAGATGTTCCTCTTTCATAACCCTAGACAATCATATTGGAGATAGTGTATCCTCGTGATTAATATCAGTAATCGCCAAGAGTTCATAGACCGCCTATAACTCTCCAAGTTACCATATTTACTCATATGACCATGTTTTGAACTTGGATATTTTGACTTGTCCAGAAGCCATGTTTTCAATAGTCACTATCGAAAACTCAACGTTGAGATTTAATATCCAATTACCTCAAAACATCCATATGATGATATTATACTCTCATTTAATAAATGGAGCCATGATGTCCATATCTACAAATGAAGTCCTCTATCGATTAACAAATGAATATCACCAAACTATCGAGGATCGACTATGCTATATAATCGTACTCATTGATAACTCAAATGATATCACTTGCAACCATAAGTCCATCAT
This sequence comes from Acer yangbiense, assembly GCA_008009225.1. Classification (NCBI taxonomy): domain Eukaryota; kingdom Viridiplantae; phylum Streptophyta; class Magnoliopsida; order Sapindales; family Sapindaceae; genus Acer; species Acer yangbiense. The sequence goes on from CM017764.1 coordinate 31,478,573, forward strand.
TTATCTCAAGATTAAGATAGACTCTCCGATTGTCCTGATAATGAAAAGACTATTATCTATTGACGGTTCTAGATAAAGCTTTTCATTGTGATCCAGTTCAATGCACCCAGTGCACTAGATTCTTTTGCTCGAAGACACTCCGATGATTTTAGACTCATCATATCTCATTTGATCCCACTCAAATGCTAGCAAAAGAATTCTACAACTTTAACAAGATAAAGGTGCCCAACCTTTAACTTAAGTTGTGAACAATATTCAAGACTAACTAAAGAATTGTGTCTACCACATACATATCCAGATGTACGAACAATTCTTCTTTTCTCATAGTCTTTAGACCTTATGATTATTTACTTTGACAATTATAATATTAAACTATAAATGCTATAAGATTTGTTAAACCAGAAATCACTTTATTAATATGAAAAAGATTGTTAATTACAATATTACACTCTTGCTATTGAGCATAATCCTAACATCTTGATGGTGTTCTTATTCTTCTTGAAGTCATCCCCCTTTGAGTCATAACCACTCTTTTGTAGATTCAAGAACTTCTTGAATCCCTTGGCAAAGAGTGCCATGTCTTCATTTTAAGTCATCCTCCTTCTTTTCCACCTTGGAAGTTTTCAAGGCTAGATTCTTTTTCTTTTTAGGAGGTGAGGTGGTAGCCTTTCTTGATTCATAGTCTAGAAGTCTTCCAATGACTTCACTCGGCTTCATTTCCTTGAAGGTGTCATTTTCTTCTAAGGCTGTCACTTTGGGTTCGAACCTCTCGGGAAGTGATCGCATGATCTTTTGCTTTATTCTTCTATCCGAGTAAGGATAACCTAGTTGGTGACTTTGGTTCACCATATCCATTAGTCTCACTTGGAAGTCATTGAATTGCTCATGCTCTTCCATCCTATTGGTCTCAAACCGAGTTTGAAGGACTTGAAGCTTTGAGTCCTTGACAACCTCGGTGCCTTCATGTGCAACTTCTAGGATGTCCCATGCTTCTTTGGCTATCCTAGTAATTTGAATCAACTTATATTGATTCTCATCGACTGTGCAACGTATGGCATGTATGGCATGTATGGCTTTGTTGTTCCACATGGAATCAATAAATTCTTGTGCGTCCCATTGTGCCTTAGGCTTAAGCACTTCTTCTCCTCCATCCATTGGAGTCATCTTCGGTGGAGCATATCCATCTTCAACCGCCATCCATGCCCTATCATGGATTTGGCATAAGTATGCTTCCATCTTCCCCTTCCATGAGGAGTAATTATCGCCGGTGAGCAACGGTGGCCTCACGCTCGACGCTCCCTCTTTGCTCATCCCGAAACCACTCACAGTGTTTGGATGAATGCAAAATGTATGAATAAATCAAAAATCACACACAATGCAAAACACACAAAAAATGAGCTTGGATCACCTAAGTATATCTAGGAACCCGCTCTGATACCAATTGAAAGTTCTAACGGTGTGTTAAATATATATCTAGAAGGGGGGGGGGGGGGGGGGGGGGGGTGAATAGATTTTAATCGTTATTACCCAATTTTCGCATGTATGTCAATTTTACGAAAATGCCCCTAACTAGTCACAATAATATAACAAGTGTAATATGGTGCGGAATGTAAATAACACTTGATATTTATGTGGAAACCCTCACGGGAAAAACCACGGGCTGTTATGTGCGCCACACACGAACCTCGAATCCATTAATTGAAATGATTACAACCTAATCCCGGTTTAATGATCTACTCCCAATCAATAATCATCACAACTATCTAATCCCGGTATAAGTGGACCTAGTCCAATTGCTTACGAATTACGTAACCTAATCCCGGTCACAACACAAGACTTAATTCTCTAAGAAGAGATAATACAACCTAAGTGAATATATGAAATATCCAAAAATGCAATTAGAGCTAGGTAACCCCATATGCTTATCTAGGATGATGATTTTGCAATTAATTCAATCCTAGATATTAAAAGCTAGATGACATGTCAAATAGCTTAGCTAAACATAAATTATAAAAACCTAGATAGCTATCACAATACAACACTCAATCATGTCAACACAACAATCTCTATTTTGTATCTATAATATATTTTAAGAACATACAAATAATATAAGAGATGTCAATGATAAATAAAACACTAATTATATATGATAATAGTGAAGAACTTACCAAAGAATGTGTGTTGACTAAAACCCATGCAAGCAAGCATCCTAACTATGCTAGAAAATGCTAGATGATATTTTGATGCATATGAGAATGGTTTTTGAGTGTTAAAAATGTGTTCTTGATTTGATTTTCTCTCAAATGTCTCTCTTTGAAGTTTAGGGTTCTTAGAGTTAAAGAACATTGATTCAGAAAATGAGAAAGTGTGATATTTATAGACATTAAGAACATGGCATGTGATCGAGCCATTACATATATAGAAATACACCCCCCTATTTCCGATACTTGTGATTGACTTTCAAGTAATTTCATGAAATTTATGGCTCAATGTTGATTATACAGGTACTTTTTGTATTTTGGTTTGAAGAACGAAGAAATTCGGTGATTTTGGGCTTAAAGCGGCGAAAGGAGAGCATTTGGGGGCAAAACGGTCATTTGGCAAGAAAAGAAAAATTCGACGGTTCCATTCGGCGGTCTGGCCGCCGTTTGAAACCGCCGTTTCATTCCAGAAGTGTCAGGTGCATTCGGCGGCCACAGTTCAACCACCATTCCAACCGTCGACCAATTCTAGTATGTCCATTTTCAATTCGGCGGTTTCCATTCGTTGGCCTGGCTGCCGTTTGAAACCGCCGATCACGTGCCACGTCAGCAGCACCGGGATTTCAACTCTACCTCATGGGACCACATATAAATATCCCTCTTTTCTCCTTCTCTCATCACTCTCTACCATTTGCATGAAACCCTATCCTCTCTCTAAAACTCTCTAACCTCTCTCTAACTTCCATCACTCCAAAGCTCCATTAATTCCTTCCAACAACATTCTTTCCATCTCATTTTGAAGATTAATTGAAGAGAGAAGAAAGGAGTCACCAAGGTCAAGGAGATTCCAAGCTTATCAAGGAACAAGAAGACTTATGAAGATTTTTGTGGGTTTTCTCTACAATCTTTCTCTTTTCATTTCTATTTTCATTATGTGTAACTAAACCCTTTTATTGGGGAATTGATGAGACAACTAATGTGATAGTCCCATATATTTGAACTAGTCATATATTTATCAAATCCTCTCTTGGTATATTTTCATTTCATTGCTTTGAAGTTGCCATTTTTACTTTACTTGTTAATATTGGGGTTCAATTTAGCTTGTGGTAAAAATGGTTCACATGTGAAGGTTGTGGTTTAGGGTTTGAATGGCTTTCAACTCATTCTCCAATCTTTAGCATATATGAAATTGAAAATTGATGCATGCATGTGTTATTTGATACAAGACCTTTAATTTGTTCTTAAGAATATTATTTGGGCAATTACTCATAGTGGGGTTCACTTGGGTAAGAGCTTGAATCTATTTCCACCAAGACTCATAGTAGGGCTTACTTGAGTCAAGGTTTGAATTTGCACATTAATGAGTAAAATCAATTAAAGAACAAACCTTGAGTAGGATGAAAGTGCTTAATTGGACTAGTTCATTACATTAGGAAATCTTTTAGTTGTCAACTCAATTCCCCAATATCCATCATCATATATCACACCTTTCATTTCAATTACTTGTTTTAGATTGATTAAATTCATTTAGTTTAATTGTTAAAACAAATTCCAAAACCAAAAATGAATTTTACTTTTCCGCACGTAGTTTAGATTAGTGTACATATTTTAGTTATAGCCAAATATCCTCCCTTTCCCTGAAGAACGATCCCGCTTGCCATTATACATCTCATTCGATTTGTGTATTCCAAGTGTGGAATTTTGGTACTTGCAAAAGTCCGATCAAAATTTGGCGCCGTTGCCGGGGATCGGTAGTGTTATATTTGGCTATTCTAGGTTAGGATATAGTTTAATAGTTTAATTGTGTTAATTTTACCTTTTTACTTCTTGGTAGTTTTTGTTTTTGGTGTTTCAGGTTGCTAGTGTATGCACGGGTGTCGTTCTAAGGGAGGTATTCTGTTTCCCTTCAACGATCGTATTAATCAAGTTGGAAGACTAGCAAGAGCCATTGAAAGGGCACGGGTAAATATGGAAGACGGGAGAGAAAACCAAAACCCACCCAATAATCCACCCCCACCAATGAATATCCCACCAAATATGCAACCCCCACAAATGGAAAACCCTCCAAGACAACTCACCATGGGACAATATTCAAGACCTATCATCGGAAATGAACCACCGGCCATTGTTCTTGATGAGCTCACGAAGTCATATGAGCTCAAGACCATGGACATTAGCCAATTACCATCCTTCCTTGGCAAGACACATGAGGATTGCTTACAATTTATGAAAGGTCTTAGTGGGGTGGTGGAGACCTTCCCCTTTATATCAAGGATGGGTACACTCTCAAAGGAACAACTACTAATGAGGTGATTCTCAACTTGTTTGAAGGACAATGCAAAAAAATGGCTCAATACCCAAAAGCCCGGATCTCTTGCATCGGGATGCGGTGTGTGAAGCATTCTTCAACCGATTCTTTCCATCAAACAAGAAGAGAGAATTGCGGATGTAGATTACAGGATTTCAAGAAGAGGTGGGTGATTCATTTCATGAGACATGGGAGAGATTCCAATCCTTGCTAGCACAACTTCCTCCTCACATGCTCCCCGATGAATACAAGGTCTCCTCATTTCAAGAAGGACTTTCTCCTCATACACAACTTTTGATTACTAATGCTTGTGGAGGCTCAACCGCGGACAAGACGGCGGCTTTTGTTATGGATGTGTGTGAGAGGCTTGCTCTTATGTCCCAACAATGCAATTTTAGCACAAGAGCCAATGGTAGACATGAGGTAGGAATGGGAGCCGAGACGGCAATTGAAGTTTCGAAGTTGGCCAAGCAAATGCAATCCATGCAGGCTACAATGTTGTCCATGCAATCATTCATGACCAATTAAGGGAGTGCAAGCCATATTCAAGGAAGAGATGGAAGTGGGGATATGTCTTTCAATGGAGAAGGTTGTGATGGATTCCAAGAGGAAGTCCAAGCGATAGGATATCAACAAAGAGATAGAGGTGGTATGTACTCTCAATCCTATAATCAAAAATGGCGGGGCCATCCTAACCTTTCTTATTCAAACAACAATGCATTGAACTCGGATTTGCTTAGCCAAGAGGTGAATCAAGGGTTCAACAATAATCAAGGGTACAACAACAACCGGGGGTTCTACCAAGGTCAAGGATCGGGGAGTGGCTAAGCCAATCAATGGAGTCGGCAAGAGAATTTCAATAACCAAGCAAGGCAACAACAAAGGGAAGCCGTTTTATCGGATGGGCAAAGGTTGAGTTCTCTCGAAGCATTAGTTACCAATATGGGGGCTCAATGAAGAATATGGAAACTTAAATGGGCCAAATTGCCGAAGCACTACAAAAATAAGACAAAGGGAAATTCCCTAGCCAACCCGAGCAAGCCAAAGCGATGACGGTTCTTAGAAGTGGGCGGATCATTGACAATGGTGAAGTTGTAGAAGATGCAAGTGAGCCTAGAGTACAAGAGAATGATGTGGTGGTAGAAGACACAAGACAAGAAGAAGATGTAGTGGTACCCCCCCTCAAAAGACACTCCTCGTCTACACAAGTCATCAAATCCTTACATTCCTCCCATACCCTACCCCGGAAGATTGAAGAATACGAAGTTGGAACAATCCTTTCAAGACATCTATGACATTTTTTCCAAGGTAAATGTGAATCTTCCACTTCTTGATGCAATTCAAAAAATGCCTTCTTATGTAAAGTTCTTCAAGGAATTGAACAAAGACAAGATCAAGTTCAAGCCTAGGCAACAAGAGAGACTTGGGGAGAATGTTAGTGCGGTGATACAAAAGAAGTTGCCTCAAAAGATGAAAGATCCCGGAAGCTTCATCATCAACATTTCTATTGGTGGAGGAAAGCAAGAGAAAGCCATGTTAGACTTGGGGGCAAGTATTAATTTGATGCCCTACACAATCTACAAGAGATTGGGACTTAATGACCTCAAGACCACTTCCATGTCACTTTTGTTGGCGGATCAATCATCAAGACACCCCATGGGCATAATAGAAGATGTGTTGATTCAAGTAGAGAAGCTCATCATTCCGGCCGATTTTGTTGTGTTAGACATGGAGGGCCACAAAGAAGATGACCAAATGTTGCTTTTGGGAAGACCATTTATGGCGACCACTAGAGCAATTGTGGATGTGCATGAAGGGAAGCTCACTATGAAGGTTTTAGATGAGGTAATTGAGTTCAAGCTTTTTGAGTCGGGAGCATATCCTATTGGGGCACATGATAGTTTTAATGTGAATTTGGTGGATACAATCATTGAAGAGGAAAGTGAGGAATTTTTGAAGGAGAAGTTGGAGGCTCTAATGGCAAGTGCAATGGAGTTTCTAGATGAACAAGAAGATGAGGAAGAGAGACTTGAGTTGATGGAAGAATTGGTGGATGAAGAAAGAATTAATGAGATTGAAGAAGTGGGAAGTGGAGAGTTAGAGACACAATTGCCTACACCACCAAGGTTAGAGTTGAAGGAACTTCCAACAACACTCAAGTATGCCTACCTAGATGAAGAAGAAAGAAGGCCGGTTATTGTCTCCTCAGAATTGAAGCAAGATGAAGAAGCAAAACTCTTTGAAGTCCTTAGAGTGCACAAGGCGGCAATTGGGTGGTCCATAGAAGATATCAAAGGGATAAGTCCCACCATTTGTATGCACAAGATCAATTTAGAAGAAGATTCCAAGCCATCAAGAGAGGCTCAAAGGCGACTCAACCCTATCATGCAAGAAGTGGTAAAAAATGAAGTGTTGAAGTTGTCATTATCTATCCAATTACGGATAGTAAATGGGTGAGCCCAATCCATGTGGTACCTAAGAAGTCGGGGATTACGGTAGTGAGGAATGAAAAAGATGAACTTATCCCTCAAAGGTTGCAAACCGGATGGAGAGTATGCGTTGACTACCGAAAATTAAATGCATCAACAAGGAAGGATCACTTCCCCCTTCCATTCATTGATCAAATGTTGGAGAGACTAGCGGGGCATAGCCATTATTGCTTCTTGGATGGCTATTCATGGTATAACCAAATTACAATTGCACCGGAGGATCAAGAGAAGACAACTTTCACTTGTCCCTTTGGCACATATGCATACCGGAAGATGCCCTTTGGTTTATGCAATGCTCCCGGCACTTTCCAACGGTGTATGATGTCCATTTTCTCGGATATGGTAGGAAAAATCATTGAGGTGTTCATGGATGATTTTTCGGTATTTGGAGGGTCCTTTGATATTTGCCTTGACAACTTGACTCGTGTATTGAAGAGATGTGAAGAGAAGAACCTAACTTTGAATTGGGAGAAGTGTCATTTTATGGTGACACAAGGTATTGTTCTTGGGCATGTGGTGTCAAGCCGGGGAATAGAGGTAGACAAGGCAAATATTGAAGTTATGAAGAGTTTGCCTCCACCAAAGACTACCAAAGACATAAGGTCATTTTTGGGCCATGTGGGTTTTTACCGACGGTTTATCAAAGACTTTTCCAAGATTTCTAGAGCTTTGTGTAATCTTCTTCAAAAAGAAGTGGAGTTTGTGTTTGATGAAGAATGCATGAAAGCCTTCAATACTCTCAAGGAAGCCCTCACATCAACACCTATCATTGTACCACCAAATTGGAGCCTCCCATTTGAAATCATGTGTGATGCATCGGATTATGTGGTTGTGGCCGTTCTTGGGCAAAGAATGGACAAGCTTCCACATGCAATTTACTATGCTTCAAGGACTCTAAATGATGCTTAATTGAACTACTCTACAACCAAAAAAGAATTGTTGGCGATTGTGTTTGCATTGGAGAAATTTCAGCAATATTTGGTGGGAGCAAGGGTAATTGTCTACACCGATCATGCGGTTATTCGGTATTTAATGCAAAAGAAAGATGCCAAGCCAAGACTCATCCGTTGGATTCTCCTCCTACAAGAATTCGATTTGGAAATCAAGGACAAGAAAGGCAAGGAAAATGTGGTAGCCGACCACTTAAGCCGGTTGATACATGGGTCCAATGAAGAAGAAGACATGCTTCCCTTGAAAGAAAGCTTTCCGAATGAGCAATTGTGGGTAGTTGGTGGAAGAGAACCATGGTATGCCGACATTGTGAATTATCTTGTGAGAGATATAGTGCCCAAGGACCTATCTTATCAAGCCAAGAAAAGATTCAAGTTTATTGCTAGGCAATACTTTTGGGATGAACCCTATCTCTTCAAGCATGGGCCCGATCAAGTAATTCGAAGGTGTGAACCGGAAGAAGAGCAAGAAGGTGTGATCAAGTTTTGTCATGAAATGCATTGCGGGGGTCACTTTAGTCACAAGAAGACCATTCATAAAATCCTTCAATCCGGATTCTTTTGGCCAACACTAAGCAAGGACACCTATGAGTTTTGCAAAAATTGTGATAGGTGCCAACGGATGGGTAGTATCGGGAAAAGAAATGAGATGCCCTTGAAAAGAGAATTGGTGGTGGAGCTTTTTGATATATGGGGTATTGACTTCATGGGTCCTTTTCCATCTTCAAATGGCAACAACTACATTTTGGTGGTGGTTGACTATGTCTCCAAGTGGATCGAAGCGGTGGCAACTAAGACTAATGATAGTCATGTGGTAGTGAAGTTTTTGAAGGAAGTTGTGTTCTCAAGGTTTGGTGCTCCTCGTGCAATTATAAGCGATGGGGGCACCCATTTTTGCAACAAAATCTTTGCCACTTTGATGAAAAAGTATGGAGTAACACACAAGGTTGCCACACCCTACCATCCGCAAACTTCCGGGCAAGTTGAAGTGAGCAATCGGGAAATCAAGAGAATTTTAGAAAAGACGGTCAAGCCTAATCGGAAAGATTGGTCAATGAAGCTTAAAGATGCACTTTGGGCTTACCGTACGGCATACAAGACCCCTCTTGGCACCACACCTTACCGATTGGTATTTGGGAAAGCTTGTCACTTGCCGGTTGAGTTGGAGTTTGATGCTTATTGGGCAATCAAGAAGTTGAATGTCAATTTAGATTTGGCAGGAGAAGAAAGGAAGCTTCAACTAAATGAATTGGAAGAACTCCGGTATGAGGCCTATGAGAATGCAAAGTTATACAAGGAAAAGACAAAGAGGATCCATGACCAATTGATCCTAAGAAAAGACCTCCATTCCGGGATGCTTGTACTTGTGTTTGATTCAAGGTAGAAGTTATTTCCGGGGAAATTAAAATCAAGATGGACCGGTCCATTCCGAGTGAAGAAGGTGTTCCCACATGGTGCAATTGAAGTGCAAAGTTTGAAAACCGAAGACACATTCAAGGTTAATGGACAACGGGTAAAACCATACTATGGAGGAGCAAGAAGTGCATTCATGATCGAACAAGTTAAACTTGGCGAGCCTTAGCGCCAATCACCACGTCTTGCCTAGACGTTAAATCAAGCGCTTAGTGGGAGGCAACCCACTTAGGTAGTTTTAATTTAATGCATTTTATTTTTGTTCAATTGCTAAGTTTTTGGTATATGTAGAACCATCCCCAAATTTGTATTGGATATTGAGTCAAGAAATTTGTGGAGCAAAATGTGTTGAGTACCATATCCAAGACAAGTTTGGGGGTGTCTTTTTGCTTGATGAGTGTTGTGTAGTGTGCAGTTGGAATGAAAGAATGCAGAATGAAGATTGACAAATTTTCAGCAATCGGCGGTCAAATTCGACGGCCTGGCCGCCGAATGAAACCGCCGATCAAAAATAGAAGTTCTACCAACGAACGGCGGCCATAAATCGACCGCTGATTGAATCAGGTCTCTAAACCATAATTCGGTGGTTAAAACGGCGGTTGAAATGAAACTGCCAAATCAGGTCCAGAATGTCATTCAAGAAAATGGCTGGAAATTCGGCGGTCTGGCCGCAGAACACGAAACCGCCGAATTAAGAAAACGACTGCGTTTTGCCCAAAACATCGCATTCTGCGGTCAAGATCGGTGGCCTGGCCGCCGATTGAAACCGCAAAATTCGCGATATCAGGTCATAAAAGGGCCATCTCTTTCACGAGCCACACTCACAATTTCTCACTCAACACTCTCACAAACTCTCCCAAGGTGCATTCTTTTCCTTTTTCTTCCGATTTCAAGGCTTCAAAGGTATATCTTCTCCCCTTTAAACTCATTTTTGCAAGAATTTAACTTCTCCTATCTCTATATTGACCGAAAGTTTGCATGATAGTGCTAGGGTTAGGTTTAGTTCGAAAACTTTGGGGATTTTGTGATTAGAGGCCAAATTGATTGTAATGCATGCTTGGGTTTTGTTTGTGGTAGAAATAAAATGCTCCTAGGATGTTAATTGATGCTTGCATGTGCCCTAATTTGTCAATTTTTGTGTTAGTGCAAAATTGGATGATATTTCTATATTGTATGAATGTGGATCAATTGATAAGCAAGACATTGTTGCTTGATGTGTTGAAAACGCCTTACATTGCCATATTTTTGTTGGTTCAACATGCTTGCTTTGTTGAAGAATTTTTGTTGCAACTACATGTGGGCATAAATTTGATTATTGATGACAAATAATCAACTAGCTGTCATGTTAATATTGTATGGTGCCTATGTTGTTGTTATCATGAAAAATGTGGCATGTTATGGTTCGAAGATATGTACTTGGTTTTTGTTTGTGATGTGTAGAATTTTTCACTTCCCAAATGGCACCGAAAAAGGGCAAGGGAAAGAGCAAGGCTTCTGGCTCCCGTAACCGAAGGATTGATGAGCATAGCCTTCGCAATGCATTATATGCGAGTCGCCTTAGCAACATTTTCACCAGAACTGTACACCATGACAGGGGCATAGATTTGAATGACGTAGGCGGAACTGATATCGTGCGTCAAGTGGAAGGAATGGGGTGGCGCCAATTTGTCACTAAACCCCGCGAAAGGGCCAATGTGAGCATTGTTCGGGAGTTCTATGCCTCAATGATCCCTGATGAATTCCTGGAGGGAAAGTCTGCGAGGGTTCGAGATGTAGATGTGTTCATTCACCCCCAGGACATAAATGAGTACTACGGGACCACTTCACATGATGACCTTTCGAACGGGATCCCGAGGGAAGGCACCTTCCGGTTATACGATTCTACACTTGCCGTGTCTATTAGGAGAGAAATGAATGACAACGGTTTGTGGGACGCAGACCATCACCTTCGCCAATCCGAACTACAGAGAGACATAACTTTTTGGTCTGTTTTTGTGTCCCACTCCCTGAAGCCGACACAGCAAAGGACGAAAATTGTTTTGGATATCGCTCAGATTTTGTACTGCATCAAGAACCAGTTGCAGATAGATGTGGGGCGGCTAATCCGTTTGGCCATATGCAGAGCTGGAAAGACGAAAAAGTCGGTTATCTCTTTTCCATGCTTGATTGCTGATCTATGCAGGGATGCAGGTATCCCGGAGCGACGTGGAGATGACTTGCTCACTATGGGGGATCCCTGCAACTCCAGGACCTTCAGGGACTTGACAGAGCCTCAGGATGTGGAGCGCTTCCTACCATTGGGATCGAGGAAGAGACAGAGGATGCTACAGCAGCAAGAGGGGGGAGGTGAAGACAACGATGATGAGGAGGATCCTGGAGCAGTTCCAGTTGACACAGGGGCACCTTCATAGCAGAGACCAGCATGGTTTGAGGCTTGGGTGATAGAGTACAACCAGCAGACGCCCCCATGGGCTGTTACCATAATCCAAGGCCAGCAGGACCAACAGGCGCAGATAGATGAGTTGATCAGAGCCCTACAGACGAGCACATTCACAGCTTCAGAGCGTCGTGGTGGAGCAAGCCCCAGCTCAGAGCCCCAGGAGTAGACACATCCATAGCATGATGATGATGCACATTGAGATTTGTTCATCTGTTTTCCATGACTTATTTCAGTTTTAGTTTCGCACTTACTTTTGGGCATTTTAGCACTTTACTTTTAGTTGGATTTTAGTTTAACTTTTCAGACTTAGTTTTAGTTGCTTATGCATTTTTCTTATCTACTTTTGGGAATTTTATTGTGCTTCATTGGATATTTTGCACATGACTTTATGCATGACTTTTTGTTCATAGAATTTTTTAGGCGCCTTCCTTGCCGGGTCCTCATTGTCAACATTGGGGACAATGTTGGATTTAGGTTTGGGGGTGTGGATGTGAATGACTTGACTTTACTTGACTTTATTTCTTTTGTAAAACTAAAATTTTTGGAACAAAATTTTTGCCAAACTTGTGCGATATAGGCCATGAATGAGCATATTTTGCTTGGTTTGATACCTTTGTCGTGATGAATTGATTGAGTGTTGTATTGTGATAGCTAATTAGGTTTTTGCTTAATCTTGATTAGCTAAGCTATTTGACATGTCATTTAGCTCTTGATATCTAGGGTTGATTTAATTGATGATATCATCATCCTAGCTAAGCATCTAAGGTTCCCTAGCCTTGTTTGTTATTTGAATATTCATACATATTCATATAGGTTGCATAATCTCTTCATTGAGAATTAAGTCTTGAGGATAAGATTGCTTAGGCCTCAAGCAATTGGACTAGAGCCACTTTTAAAGGCCCGAGTGGTAGAAGTGGGGGGATATAGACCGGAGTATTAGACGAGGTCTACATAGGTTGTAAACTCCATTTCAATTAGTGGATTTCGAGGTCCGAGTGTGGCGCACTAAACAGCCCGTGATATTTCCCAGTGGTTGGGTTTCCACGTATACATCAAGTGTTATTTAAATTCCGCACTATATTACACTTGCTTGTATTTTTGACTAGTAGGGGCATTTTCGTAAAATTGATTTGCATGCGAAAATCGGGTAATAATAGTTAAAATCTATTCACCCCCCCTCTAGATATATTTATCATACACACCGAGCATTATTGTATTTCTTTCAATTGGTATCAAAGCTGGTTCCTAGATATACTTAGGTGATTCTAGCTCATTTTAGGTGTGTTTTGCATTTGTGTGATTTTTGCTCATTCATACATTTTGCATTCATTTGAATTCGTTCATTATATACAATGAGTGGATACGGTGGCAACCAAGAGGGTGCGTCAAGTACACGACCTCCTCTCCTCACAGGTGTGAATTATGCCTCATGGAAAGGCAAGATGGAGGCATACTTATGTCAAATCCATGATAGGGCATGAATGGCAATTGAAGATGGGTATGTGGCTCTTAAGATGACTCCCACGGGTGGTGGAGAAGAAGTACTCAAGCCTAAGGCTCAGTGGTCCACTGAAGAGTTTGAGACTTCAAAATGGAATAGGAAGGCTTGGCACGCTCTTCTATGTGCAGTGGATGAAAATCAGTACAAACTGATTCAAAACACTAGGATAGCCAAGGAGGCATGGGATATTCTAGAACCGATGTTGTCAAAACACATGAAGGAACCGATGTTGTCAAGGATTCCAAGCTTCAAGTCCTTCAAACGCAATTTAAGTTGCTTAAGATAGAGGAGGACGAATGCTTCAATGACTTTGAAGTCAAGTTGATGGATATCGTAAATCAAAGCCATCAACTCGGTGACCCTTATACGGATAGGAGAGTCAAGCAAAAAATTATGAGGTCTCTCCCCGCTAGGTTTGAAGCAAAAGTGACGGCTTTAGAGGAGAATAGCACTTATAAGGACATGAAGCCGAGCGAGGTAATTGGAAGACTCCTCGCCTATGAATCTAGGAACACTCCTAGTATTTCACCTCCTAAAAAGCAAAAAAGGGATTGCTTTGAAAGCTTCCAAGGTTGAGAAGGAGGAAAAGGGTGACTCGGACGAAGACATGGCATTGTTGCTTAGAAGATTCAAGAAATTTGTCAAGTTTGAGAAGAAGGGCTTTGGATCCAAAGGCCAAGACTTGAAGAAAAAATCTCCCTTCAAGAGTCTTGAGCCTAGGCAAGAGAACAGTGAAAAGAAAGGGGTCCAATGCTATGAGTGTGGCGGTATAGGAAACATCTCACCCGATTATGGGAATTTGAAGAATAAGATGGCAAAAGGGATGGCTGCCACTTGGAGTGAAAGTGATGACTCCGGAAAAGGAGACAAGTCATCAAGTGATGATGAGCTTACCATCGACTACACGGCATTTGGGGCCACTTGTGTAGAAGATAAAGTTGTTGGTAAGAATGACTTGACTAATGATCCCATAGAGGAAAAAGATGAAGAAGTAGCTCTAGAGGTGATAGGCGAAGCTACTCATTGGGATATGGCTCTCATTGACTCAAGAGACCAAGGTGAAGGTCTTAATGAGGGAAATGACTTCATTAGTGAGAAGGAGAGTGGAGGAGATAATGGTCACTAAGTTTTACAAGTACCAAAATTCCACACTTGGAATACACAAATCGAATGAGATGTATAATGGCAAGCGGGATCGTTCCTCAGGGAAAGGGAGGATATTTGGCTATAACTAAAATATGTACACTAATCTAAACTATGTGCGGAAAAGTAAAATTCATTTTTGGTTTTGGAATTTGTTTTGACAATTAAACTAAATGAAATTAATCAATCTAAAACAAGTAATTGAAATGAAAGGTGTGATATATGATGGTGGATATTGGGGAATTGAGTCGATAACTAAAAGATTTCCAAATGTAATGAACTAGTCCAATTAAGCACTTTAATCCAACTCAAGGTTTGTTCTTAAATTGATTTAACTCAATACTTTGCAAATTCAAACCTTGACTCAAGTAAGCCCTACTATGAGTCTTGGCAAGAATATATGTTCAAGCTCCTACTCAAGTGAACCCCACTACAAGCATTTACCCAAACAAGATGTAAGGATTCCCATTCTTTGATTGGCTTATTTCGTGGACAAACCACGTGTTGGGGTTTGTATGTAAGGGTAGTTTAGATGATTGAGAATCATTCTCAAAGGCCCTTTCAAGACCTCAAGGGACGAGCACTCCAAAGGTATACTTCTAGTGCTTAACTTTCTTTGAAGAGATTTAGAAGCACACACACACTTTGCATTCTTACATTTGTGTGCATTCTCTTCATATGTCACATTACACACTAGCACTTTGATTGTTATATCTTGTTGTGTATTTATGTGTCTTGTAATTCGTTTCTCGATAGTGTTCGGAAACGTCTGCGCATGCACTAGAATGTGCTTGGTTTTGCGTGAAGACCGCCCACGGAGAATGCCCTTGGCTTCTCCTTGGTTTTCACCTCTGTTGGTGATCGACGGTTATGATCGGCGGCCTGGCCGCCGAATGGAACCGCCGTTTGCTTCTAGGAGCAATTCTACGGTCACGATCGGTGGTCACGACCGCCGTTCGAAACCGCCGTTCATACCTGATCGATTTCGATCTCTCGGGTCTGATTCGGCGGTTGGGATCGGCGATCACGAAACCGCCGAATTAACCGCCGTTTATGCTCTGTTCTTCACGAGCTCAATTCGGCGGTCATGATCGGCGGCCTGGCCGCCGATTGAAACCGCCGAACGGTGCGTTTCACGGGCAAACTTGTCTTTTCACATGCCCTGTTCTTGATGTCTATAAATATCACACTTTCTCATTTTCAGATTTAATGTTCTTTAACTCTAAGAACCCTAAACTTCAAAGAGAGACATTTGAGAGAAAATCAAATCAAGAACACCTTTTTTAACACTGAAAAACCATTCTCATATGCATCAAAATATCATCTAGCATTTTCTAGCTCAGTTAGGATGCTTGCTTGCATGGGTTTTGGTCAACACATATTCTTTGGTAAGTTCTTCACTATTATCATACATAATTAGTGTTTTATTTATCATTAACATCTCTTATATTATTTGTATGCTCTTGAATATATTCTAGATACAAATTAGAGATTGTTGTGTTGACATGATTGAGTGTTGTATTTTTGATAGCTATCTAGGTTTTGTTAATCTATGTTTAGCTAAGCTATTTGACATGTCATCTAGCTTTTAATATCTAGGATTGAATTAATTGCATAATCACTATCCTAGATAAGCATATAGAGTAACCTAGCTCTTAATTGCATTTTGGATATTTTATATATTCACATAGGTTGTATTATCTCTTCTTAGAGAATTAAGTCTTGTGTTGCTATCGGGATTAGGTAGCTTAAATCACAAGCAATTGGACTAGGTCCACTTATACCGGGATTAGGTAGTTGAGATGATTATTGATTGGGATTAGATCATTAAACCGGGATTAGGTTGTAATCATTTCAATTAGTGGATTCGAGGTTCGTGTGTGGCGCACATAACAGCCCGTGGTTTTTTCCCGTGAGGGTTTCCACGTAAATATCTTGTGTCATTTATAATTCCGCACTTTTTACACTTGATATTTATATTGACTAGTTAGGGGCATTTTCGTAATATTGACATACATGCGAAAATTGGGTATTAAAGTTTAAAATCTATTCACCCCCCCTCTAGATTGTTTTATACACACCGTGCAATATTTGTTTCACAAGATTCTCAAGAACAAATTTAAGGTCTTGTACAATATAAAGCATTCAAATCACATATATTCAATTTCATGGATGCTAAAGGTTGGAGAGTGAGTTGAAAGCCATTCTAACTCTAAACTACAACCTTCATATGTGAACCACTTTACAAACAAGCTAAATTGAGCCCCAATATTAACTTAGTAAAGTAAAATGGCAACTTCAATGCAATGAAAATAGAATATACCAAGAGAGGATTCTATAAATACATGACTAATTCAAATACATAGGATCATCACATAAGTTGTCTCATCAATTCCCCAATATAAGGGTTTAGTTACACATAGTGGAAATATAAATAAAGAGAGCAAAGTTGTAGAGAAAACCCAAGATGGCCCTCACAAGTCTTCTTGTTCCTTGATGTGCTTGAGATTCCCTTGACCTTGGTGAATCTCCTCTTCTCTCTTCAATAAATTTCCAAGATGAGATGGAAGAATGGTGGGGGATGAATTAATGGTGAGATGTTGGGTAATGGAAGGTTAGAGAGAGGTTAGAGAGGTTAGGGTTTCATGAAAATGGTGGAGGATTGTGAGAGAAGGAGAAAAGGGGATATTTATATGTGGCCCCATGAGTTAGTGTTGAAATCCCGATGCTGCTGACGTGGCGCGTGATCGGCGGCCAGAAACGGCGGCCAGGCCGCCGAATGTAAACCGCCGAATTGAAAATGGACTTACTCGAATTGATCGGCAGTTGAACTGTGGCCGCCAAATGCACCTGACACTTCTGAAATGAAACGGCGGTTTAAAACGGCGACCAGACCGCCGAATTGAACAGCCGAATTGTTCTTTTCTTGCCAAATGACCATTTTGCCCCCAAATGCTCTCCTTTCACCGCTTTTAGCCCAAAATCATCGGATTTCTTCATTCTTCAAGCCAGAATACAAAAAGTACCTGTACAATCAACATCGAGCCATAAATTTCATGAATTTACTCGAAAGTCAATCAAAAGTATCGGAAATAGGGGGGAATTTCTATATATATAATGGCTCGATCAGATAACTCAAGTGAAGAAGACTCCTCATCTAACTCTACAAATGGAAGTGTAGAGAAAATGGATGTTAATGACTTTATAGTCGAGTGTGAAAGTTCATTGAAGAAGAACAGTAGAAAGTTGAAGATTTTAGAGGATGAAAATCTAGAACTTTCAACACACAATGACCACTTAAGTAAACAAGTGGAGGCATCCAAGAAGATTGAAGACAAGCTAAGAGATGAGCTAGCTTTGTCTAAGAGGAATGAAGAAGGGTTGAAGAGAGAGAGCTTAATGAAGCTAAAGAGTCATTGTATAGGATGACTACAAGCACCAAGAAACATGACCACATTCTTGGTAGTGGAAAGAACCCTTGTGACAAGAGAGGTATTGGGTATGAAAAAAGCAAGGAGATCACAACTCCAACCACGACCGTCTTTGTCAAGAGTTTGAGCAAGATAGAAGCCTCGCCGGTGCACACTCCTAGGAAGAAAATTGATCTAGGACAATGTTCAAGAAGTGCACAAGTGAAGGAAGTGTAGGGAAAAATACGGTCAACGCAGTGGAAGCGAGACTAAAAACGATTTAGTATATTTTAAAATTTTTTCTTTGATTTTGAACCTTAACCCTTTAACTAATTAAACATACATAATTAAAAGTATCATACCTCTTGTCGCGTGATCCGATTGACTTTGCGTCGATGGTAATCCGTAAGATCTTCTAGTCCAATCACGAACGTGAATCACCTAGGAGCGTGGTCTCCCTTTCTTTGAATTACGTACCTAAGGATGGATAACGTACAAAATCTCTTCTTTTTCGTTAGTCACAAAAACTTCCAAGAGATAACGAAGAATGTTCCGGTCACTTTTGAATTCTCAATCTAATGATCGAAACTCGCGTGAGCCTTATTCGAAATTGTGCACAAAACCTTTTGATGTAAAATTTACTTGTGCACTATCGAAATAAGAACAAACTCTTCTCTCTATACCTCTTGGCCGAAATTATCACACTAGTCTAAGAGTTGGATTTTATTTTTCTCAAGCAAAAGAAAATAACTCTCAAGCCTAGCCTTAGGGTTCTTTTAATTCTATATCAAGAATATATATATATATTTGCCGCAAATCACTTGCCAAAATCTATATATGTATATTTGAATTCTACTTGCCATATAATATCATATATCACTATATATATTGCATAAATTCTGCACACATATTATAAGTGCACAAAATCTGCACGCCTAAACAAAAAATATATATATATATCTATATTGCACTAATCAATTCTGCATGCATTCTATATGTATTTTACGGCAATGTGCCATCACTACAAAAAAAATCCCTATCAGTGACGAACAATTGCCGTCGGAAATAGTACCTTTTCCGACGGCCATATCAGTGCCGTCGGAAATGAGTAAAAATCTGATATGACATTTCCGACGGCCAAATGACCGTCGAAAATAGTCTTTGTGCCATCGGAAATAGTCTTGTGCCGTTGGAAATGAGGAAAAGGTAATCCAACATTTCTGACGGCCTAATTGCCATCGGAAATAGTCACATTTCCGACGGTAAATGGTCTTTTCCGACGGCATTTAGCTGTCGGAAAAGATTAAATTTTTTTTTTGTTAGAAAAGATTAAAAAAAATTTAAGTGTCAAAAACATATTTTTATATAAAGTTTCTTCAAATAATTTGTATAAATAAAAATTTCATGATTTATTTTTTCTTGAAAAATAAAAAGTTAGATAAAATAATTATATAAACTCTATTTCGTAGTAAGCATTTAATACACCTGATTTTCCTTAAATTGCTATCTGGACAATGACATATGTGCAAAAATCAGGAGTGAACACTTTGATGCAACAGAAATACACAAAACATTTGTCAGGGTTATGATGCAGGGATGTGTGAGATATTGACATCATTCTTTAGGAACTCCCTTTTATTATAAGCAATTTTATCTTGAAAAATTGCCCGATGGCAAAATATCGCCAGTCAACTGTCTAGAAAGTCACGTAGGGATGTCAAGGAACATTACGACGCCCTCGTACATGACATCTACAAGATTGATTTGGGTTGTGTCAAGTTGTCGAGTTATGTCGATGACTTGTGGGACTTTTTGTGCCGTAGGAAAAAAAAATAAAAAAAAATAAATAACAGTACTGCATTTCCGACTACTTTTGGGCCTTCAAAAATAGTCAAATAAGCCGTCAATATTACTCACTTTTCTAACAACATAAAAAGTATCATCGGAAATGCTAAAATTTAATTCGAATTACTTTATGGAAACATCTTACTAAATTAACTAAATATAAAATATAGTAAAATTATTAGTAATCACAAGAACATTTAGTTATTTTTAGTTATGTTTAGTGACACTATATCAGATTTTTTAAAACAAACTCTAATAATTTCAATAAAATATTATTTTAAAAAACAATATCGCAATAGTTATATTTAAATAGTATAAAAAAAATATTTAATTAGATATTTTACAAAAATATCAATAGCTTATATATAAATAGTATGCAAAACATATCAGATATGAAGTTATAGCAAAATGGTCAGGGTAACCCTTATTGTCATTCAAGTCAAGGGTTCGAATCCCATGAGTTTCATGGATTTAATGTTGCTGGGTGAGGTGGCGCCTGTCAAGTAGAGTCGCACTATTTTTTTTTTTTTTTTTTTTTATAATTCGACTATTTATGACGACAATAAGCAGTCGGAAATAGTGGTAAAGCCGTCGGAAAATGCAAGTAATTTCGACCACCCTTAATTACTATTACTGACGGTATTTTTATCTTTTCCGACGGCCATATCCGTCGGAAATGGTAGTATTTGTGACGGCTGGTCGGTAAATGGTTTTTTCCGACAAACGTATTTGTGACGGCCTCCGACGGCCTTTTCCCGTCGGAAAAGCGTATTTCCGGTCGGAAAAGCGTATTTCCGACGGGAAATGATCTTTTCCGACAGCATTTAGCCGTCGGAAAAGACCATTTTTTTTGTATTGCATATATATATCATATATATTTATATATTGTGGCTGAAATCCTCTACCATCTAGGATTTGTGTCTTTTGACTTAAATCCTAACCCTAGGTAGATTTCCTTATAATTCCAAAGCCTAATCCAACTCTTTAGTGTATTTGTGACTATATCAAAAACTTCCTAATTTGACTAGATAAATAAATTCCTTTTATTTATCTTCTTATCAAATAAAGACTTTGATTCTTATTATACTACCAACAATAGTATACTACTAAGAAACATATTTCCTAGTCAGAAAAAGATTTTGATCATTAATTAAATAATAAAATAATATAATATAATAAGCTAATTTATTAGCCTTGCCGCCCAAGTACTCTATCATGGGCCATATATTATTTTTCCATTTTATTAAATCAATTGGACCTTAATAAAAAGCCCACATGTGAACTAGACCCATTCTTATTAAAAGAAACAAGCCAACATGTCTTTCATTAATATATTAATATAATTTAATAGCCCATTAAATAAATAATGTGCAAATTATATTCTTAATATATTAAGTACAATTCTAGATGGACCCATAAATTGGTCCAGTAGAATATATCAAGTGATCCATGCAAGTCCGTGTAGATTGGGGATCTTGACGGGCTATCTAAATTTAAGCTTCAATAGACATAACCTAATCACAATCAACAAATGATTCACTTAGGTCCGATCTATTAATTTTAACTCATTCCACTAAAGAGCTAAAATTGAACTCTTAAATAAAGATAGAATAAGAAGATGTTTCTCATTCATACCCTAGACAATCTTATTGGAGATGGTGTATCCTCGTGAATAATATCAGTAATCGCCAAGAGCTCAAAGACCGCCTATAGCTCTCCTAGTTACCATATTTACTCATATGACCACGTTTTGAACTTGGATACTTTGACTTGTCCAGAAGCCATGTTTTCAATAGACACTATCGAAAACTCAACGTTGAGATTTAATATCCAATACCTCAAAACATCCATATGATAATATTATACTCTCATTTAATAAATGGAGCCATGATGTCCATATCTATAAATGAAGTCCTCTATCGATTAGCAAATGAATACCACCAAACTATCGAGGATAGACTATGCTATATAATCGTACTCATTGATAGCTCAAATGATATCACTTTTAACCATAAGTCCATCATTCATCTCAGGATTAAGATAGACTCTCCGATTGTCCTGATAATGAAAGAATTTTATCTACTGACGGTTCTAGATAAAGTATTTCATTGTGATCCTGTTCAATGCACCCAGTGCACTAGATTCTTTTACTCGAAGACCCTCCGATGATTTTAGACTCATCATAACTCATTTGATCCCACTCAAATGCTAGCAAAAGAATTCTACAACTTTAACAAGATAAAGGTGCCCAACCTTTAACTTAAGTTGTGAACATTATTCAAGACTAACGAAAGAATTGTGTCTACCTCATACATATCAAGATGTACGAACAATTCTTCTTTTCTCATAGTCTTTTGACCTTATGATTATTTACTTTTGACAATTATAATAATTAAACTATAAATGCTATAAGATTTGTTAAACCAGAAATCACATTATTAACATGAATAGATTGTCAAAAACACTATTACACTCTTGCTATTGAGCATAATCCTAACAAGAAGCTCTAAGGAGACAACCTCAAGCTCAAAAAGTTCCTCAACCTAACTTCCCTCACGCTAAATTCATCAAGGGAAGAGGCCAATCATGCAAAATGGATCAAGGAAGCAAGCTAGATCGGTTCAACAACAAAGAAGATTTGAAACCTGAAAGTATACAAACGTAGTTAAATTGCTTAAGGCATACCTAGAGGAGGGGGGGGGGGGGGGTAAATAGGTTTTTACACTTTTTTTCAATCCCTTGAACAAACTTTCGCTTGTCCCTCAAGGTAGCCTTACACACAACAAAATAAACCAAGAAAGACATACATAGACAATATAAGAATATAATCATGTGAACAAGGTCTATGTATATCACCTAGTTGTGTGAGGTATAAGAACAAATAAACACATCAACAAATAATACTTGTATTTCAATAGATGTTCAATGAGTTACAAGAGTGATCAAATATCACTATACAAAAATTACAATATACAAAAGAATCATATATACAAAAATGATCAAAATAATGAATCCACAAATCACACTTTACAAATACTTGCTTGACTATATATCACAAGTGAATAATATGAAACAAGATAATAATATACACAAATAAAATATAAAAGATAGAGATAAGAAGAATTAACACGAGATTTTTTAACGTGGTAAAACCTCCAAGGAGGAAACATCCACGGGTTGAAATACAACCATTAGGGTACTATATATATTGGATGATAAAAATAGAGAATCCACAAAGTGACCAATCTTTAGCTCACCCAACCTAGTGGAGTCTAAGTCTACCCAACCCTATTGGAAAGTATGAAATCCCTCAATGATACGGAACCACCATATATTGGACAACACACAAAACCAACATCGATGGAAGATTAGAAATTCCTCAAGAGTGCATACACCTCCCGTGTACCCCGCTCTTTTGGAGTCTATGTCTAACCATACGCCTAGGCCTACCAATATAATAGCCAACTCCCTATCCAAGGCACTCATGCCTCTAGGGAGCCTCCCATGCATGACTATCCGAGTCCTCCCGACTCTAGCCATGACTTTTTGCTTACCTATCCGAGTCATCCCGACTCTAGGCAAGTCTTCTTGCTTGGCTATCCGAGTCATCCCGACTCTAACCAAGACTTCATGCTTACCTATCCGAGTCATCCTGACTCTAGGCAAGTCTTCTTGCTTGGCTATCCGAGTCATCCCGACTCTAACCAAGACTTCATGCCTTTTACAAGGACTTCCTAGTGTGATCATGTGAATGCAAATGATGCAAACAACCAATTCAACATAGAACATGTGATCAATACATTCCATGGCACAAATAGACCTAAACATGTGAAATCACAAGTAATAAAAGTCTAGATGCAAAATACAAGAATAAAACCTAAAGCATGTGTAAACACCAAACACATAAGCTCAAAGTCTCATTCACACATACAACACTTGAACAAAATATATTCATGAAGTACAAGTTCAAGATGCTATCAACATACAATAAAATGCTAGATACATGAGATTAAATCAATCAATATTCTAGCCAAAAATATAGAGCAAGGATTTAAGATGTAAATCAATTAAACCCTAGATTGCTCTAAAACACATACAAATACAATAATCCTGGATTTAATCAATCAAAGGATCAAATCAAATCTCAAGGTCATTTATCACAAAATTAATTCAATCAAGTCACAAACAACCTAAGATGTCATTCTAATCACAATACAACTCACAAACATGTGAAAAACCTAGAATCATAGAAACTAGTCCACATTTGTCTCTAAATAGACTTTTGATTAGAATGATTATGAAGCTATCTTTCTCAATAGCTTTCACCAAACATAAACATACATATAGAAGAAGAAACCCCATGCAAATTGAAGGTTAAAAAGAAAGAAACCCCAAAGATAAGACCAATACCTTGGATTCACGAGCTGGTTCGGATTTCTGTGTGGAACCACCAGAAAAATCGATCAAACAGCCACCAAACCACTTGGAAAAGGTAGAGGACTCGATTACAAACATTCTCCAACTTGAATCACTCAAATCCGACTTCGTATGAAGAAGTTATGGTGTTTAGAAGATGAGAAAATTTGGGAGAAAAATCTGACGGGATTTTTTGCAATTTTTCTTCTTCAAAACAAATGGAGGGAATGTAGGAAAATAAAAAGGAGGAGAGAGAAGGCAATTTTTGGCCAATCAAAGAGGGCCACCTCAGCCCAGCCCCGTGGGGGGAGCGTGGGCCACACCGGGGCAGAGAGCCCCTCTGGCTGTGGGGCCCACGGCTCCCACACGGCTTGGGCCACACGTGGCCTCTTGGCCACTTTCGCCCTCTCGCGCTCCCTCATGTTCTTCAGCTGTATCTTGGGCATCCGAACTCCGATTTCGAATCTGTTTTCGGATTATGAACTGTGACTCCCTCACACACAACGATGACTACACAACTTTGAAAAAAGGTTGAGACATCATCTCAGAAAATGACTATGAAGTCAACTCAACGAATGAGAACGAAAAGTAGCGTAGCTACATCGTTTGGACTCGAAACTAAATGAATGAGTAACCGAACCGACCGGAACTCAGTAAGGAATCATAATAGAGCATATTCAAGTCCAAATACAAAAATACGGAAACATACAAACACAAAGACACACACATATGCTATTTCCTAGACATAGTCCTAGAACATGCAATAAGCAAAGTTTGTCAAGATAGTATAAATGCATGAGCATATATTATCAAGTGTGTGAAAGTGATATATAAATGATGTTTAACCATGAAGGAACACACAAGGATGCCATGTGTGTGTGTGTGCCTAGCCTTGTAGATATGAGGTCTTATATTACCTTTGATGATCAATGATGCACATATCTCTTTAATGCCGGCTACTTGCATGAATTGAGGTCAAGACATTCTTCGTCTTCTTAAATCTTCAATATATGAACCACTAAACATTACAAGAGAAACACATTTTGATATGGAATTTATGCCAACACAAACTATAAACGTAACAAAACCGCTCAACCACAAAGTCATGGGAAGGCTCCTATGCATGCACAAGGACATGGTATGAATTCTAAATTTATGCCTACATGTCACTTTTGTGGTATTGATGGTCACATTAGACCAAATTGCTTTCATTTCATTAAATTATGTAGAATCAAAAGCATGATTGAAAAGAGAATGACAAGAGCTAGAATGCATGCTAATAGGAAGGAAAATATTCATGTTCATGATCCTATTATTTCTAGTACTCTTGAACCATTGTCCACTAGGAAGAAAAATGTCATATCTATGTGGATAAGGAAAAATGAACCCGCTTGCTATGAGACTAACAAGTCTCAAATAGGTTCAACCAAGTCAAATGGACTTGGGAGGTCCATAGGACCTCATGACCTTTATTGATGAAGGATGATGATGACCCCATATGGGGAATTCAAGCAAAGAGAGCTAATGCATACTTGTTGCATGCAAATATTTGAAAAATCTTATGCTTCTTTGTTGATTGCTTGAGTAAGCTTGGTTGCACATATGTATATATGTTTTCAATTCAATAAGTGTGAACCATGCTTGTTTATAATCCATGTCATATTTATATTCAAACATGCATTTTTGGACTAGATTTACATAGGAAGTATGATATGAATGACCTATAGTTATCTCCATGACATGATGATTCTTAATGACATCCTTAAAAATTGAAAAGCATGAGTTGTTTTTATAACATGCTAATGACATATGAAAAGCATGAAATTCAAATGACATGCTCAAATGAAAAAGCATGAATTGATGATTGCAATTTTTAAATGCAAAACTTGTGTGAAAAAGCTTATGAGACTCAAAATGAATAAAGTTCTTGTATCCGTTCAAAGGAATTTATATTCCAAATTGTCTCTCTTTCTTTATTTGTTGAACATGTCTACTATCATACGGGTTTCATTCCCGGAAAAATCAAATAGAGTGCAAAGTTGCTCATGATATGTTTGGCTTATAAAGATGGATATAGTTGCTCATATATTAAAATCAATGAAAACTCTATATCCTTGCTTCTCTCATGACATTGGTGAAATTGGTTTGAATTCTTATTAGAAACCTTTGTCGTTTGCTTTGCCAAATACCATTGTATTTTGGACTTGAATGCTACATGTCTTGTATTCAAAACATGTTTTTGATTCACATATTTATTTTAAATAAATCTCCTTGTTTCTCTCCAGTTGATTGAGTTGTATAAAATGGATTATATGATTATGCAAGTATATAGTATGCTACTATCTCTCTTTGCTAAGTGACCCGGTTGGGGACTACTCCTTTGCCTATATCATGACAAAAAGGGGGAGTAGGATGGTGGTAAGGGGAGTTGCAAATTGTCGTAGCAATTATGCATGTTGGGGAGACAATACATTGAGGGGGAGTAACCCATTAAGGGGAAGCATTGCATTCACAATTATTGCATGATGTTGTAGTTGTATTTAAATTCTTAGAATGCAAATGCTTGTTTATGCTCTCACTTGATTCATCTCACTTTTTACTTGTATTGGAAAGTTTAGAAACTTTACTTTCAGGGACTGATTGTTCTACAAGAGATTGAAGACTACAAGATTTTTTATATATAAAAATATCTCTTTGTAATGTAGATAATCATTGTAGACCCATAGTTTCTATTATCACTACAAAAAAAAGGCCTATCAGTGACGAACTATTTTCGACGGCGCTAATTGCCGTCGGTAATAGTACTTTTTCCGACGGCCATATCAGTGCCGTCGAAAATGAGTAAAAATCTGATACAACATTTCCGACGGCCAAATGACCGTCGGAAATAGTCTTTGTGCCATCAATGTTGTTCTCATTTCCGACGGCATAAAATGTGCCGTCGGAAATAGTCTTTGTTCCGTTGGAAATGAGGAAAAAGTAATCCAACATTTCCGACGGCCTGTTTGCCTTCGGAAATAATCACATTTCCGACGGTAAATAGTCTTTTCCGACGGCATCTAGCCATCGGAAAAGATTAAATATTTTTTTTTTGGAAAAGATTAAATTTTTTTTTAAGTGTCAAAAATGTATTTTTATATAAAGTTTCTTTAAATAATTTGTATAAATAAAAATTTCATGATTTATTTTTTCTTGAAAAATAAAAAGTTAGATAAAATAATTATATAAACTCTATTTCGTAGTAAGCATTTAATACGCCTGATTTTCCTTAAATTGCTATCTGGACAATGACATATATGTGCAAAAATCAGGAGTGAACACTTTGATGCAATAGAAATACACAAAACATTTGTCAGGGTTATGATGCAGGGATTTGTGAGATATTGACATCATTCTTTAGGAACTCCCTCTTATTATAAGCAATTTTATCTTGAGAAATTGCCCGATGGCAAAATATCGCCAGTCAACTGTCTAGAAAGTCACGTAGGGATGTCAAGGAACATTACGACGCCCTCGTACATGACATCTACAAGATTGATTTGGGTTGTGTCAAGTTGCCGAGTTATGCCGATGACTTGTGGGACTTTTTGTGCTGTCGGAAATTAAAAAAAAAAAAAAAAACAGTACTGCATTTCCGACTGATTTTGGGCCTTCAAAAATAGTCAAATAAGCCGTCAATATTACTCACTTTTCTAACAACATAAAAAGTATCATCGGAAATGCTAAAATTTAATTTGAATTACTTTATGGAAACATCTTACTAAATTAACTAAATATAAAATATAGTTAAATTATTAGTAATCACAAGAACATTTAGTTATTTTTAATTATGTTTAGTGACACTATATCAGATTTTTTAAAACAAACTCTATTAATTTCAATAAAATATTATTAAAAAACAATATCTCAATAGTTATATTTAAATAGTATACAAAAAAAAAATATTTAATTAGATATTATACAAAAATATCAATAGCTTATATATAAATAGTATGCAAAACATATCAGATATAAAGTTATAGCAAAATGGTAAGGGTAACCCTTATTGACATTCAAGTCAAGGGTTTGAACCCCATGAGTTTCATGGATTTAACGTTGCTGGGTGATGTGGCGCGTGTCGGGTGAGGTGGCGCCTGTCAAGTCGAGTCGCACCTTTTTTTTTATTTTTTATAATTCGATTATTTCCGACGGCAATAAGCCGTCGGAAATAGTGGTAAAGCCGTCGGAAATGTAAGTAATTTTGACCAACCTTAATTACTATTACCGACGGCATTTTTATCTTTTCCGACGGCCATAGCCGTCAGAAATGGTAGTATTTGTGACGGCTCATCGGTAAATGGTTTTTTTTGACAAGCGTATTTGTGACGGCCTCTGACGGCCTTTTCCCATTGGAAAAGCGTATTTTCGATGGGAATTGATCTTTTCCGATAGCATTTAGCCATTGGAAAAGACCATTTTTTTTGTAGTGTATGTTGTGAGGAATCAATGTGAGTGGTGGTTTTGTCACGAAATAGCCAAAGGGGGAGATTGTAAGGATTCCCATATCTTGATTGGCTTATTTTGTGGACAAACCACGTGTTGGGGATTGTATGTAAGGGTAGCTTAAGTGATTCATAATCAAGCTCAAGACCCTCTCATGTCCTCAAGGTTGATAAACACCAAAGGTAAACCTCTATGTGCTTAATTGCTTTGAAGAGATAGTTGCACACACTCACAACTCATGCATAGTGTTTAATTCGTGTATGTTGTGTGTCTATATATATGCATTAATGTTCATTAACATCTCTTCTTGCATGCTTTACATGCTTGCATTTTGTATGACCAAAGTCATGTTCATTCTAGACTTAGGATTGCATTCATGGTGTTGGCACTGTACAAAGCGCTGTTGAAGGCGCTATACATACAGCGCCTATATGAGACCTGGTTGAAAATGCATTTTTAATGCGTCAGGTCTGATGCAATTTTGGAAGGCGCTGTACGAGCGCTGTACAAAGCGCTGTTCGTACAGCGCCCATCTCAGACCCGAAAGGATCAGTTTTGAGGCGCTGTACGTACAGTGCCCAAGGTAAATTTTGTGTCATTTATCAAAACGCACCACTTTGCTTTTGACACTCTATAAATATGCCTCTTTGACTTTAGGTCAAATTGCTGAGTGCAGAATATCATATTTTACTTAGAATATTTTTCAAGCAAAGAAAAAATTCAAAAGAACTCACCTTTAACCACTCAAATCAAATCCTTTGTGCATCAAGTTTCATATTGCATCTTCTATGACTATATAGAATGCATCCATGATTGATTTTGTATCATCACAACTTGCTTGGTAAGATTTTAATTTAGTTCATCTTATTTTAGTATTTTAAATATCAAGCTTTCTCTTTTAATTTACTTGTATGTTTTAGATCATATGCTAAATACAAGAATAGAGAATTAATTGTGATGAATTGATTGAGTGTTGAATTGTGATAGCTAATTAGGTTTTTGCTTAATCTTGATTAGCTAAGCTATTTGACATGTCATTTAGCTCTTAATATCTAGGGTTGATTTAATTGATTATATCGTCATCCTAGATAAGCATCTAAGGTTCCCTAGCCTTGTTTGTTATTTGATTATTCATACATATTTACATACGTTGTATAATCTCTTCATTGAGAATTAAGTCTTGAGGCTAAGATTGCTTAGGCCTCAAGCAATTGGACTAGAGCCAATTTTAATGGCCCGAGTGGTAGAAGTGGGGGATTATAGACCGGAGTGTTAGACGAGGTCTACATAGGTTGTAAACTCCATTTCAATTAGTGGATTTCGAGGTCCGAGTGTGGCGCACTAAATATCCCGTGGTTTTTCCCAGTGGTTGGGTTTCCACATATACATCAAGTGTTATTTAAATTCCGCACTATATTACACTTGCTTGTATTTTTGACTAGTAGGGGCATTTTCATAAAATTGACTTGCATGCGAAAATCAGGTAATAATAGTTAAAATCTTTTCCCCCCCCCCCCCCTCCCCCCCTCTAGATATATTTATCATACACACCGAGCGTTATTGTATTTCTTTCAGTAATCACACACCTACCTAATCCCGGTATAAGTGGACCTAGTCTGATTGCTTGTGAATTAAGCAACCTAATCCCGGTCACAACACAAGACTTAATTCTCTAAGAAGAGATAATAAAACCTATGTGAATATGAGAAATATTCAAAATGCAATTTAGAGCTACGTTACTCTATATGCTTATCTAGGATGATGATTTTGCAATTAATTCAATCCTAGATATTAAAAGCTAGATGACATGTCAATTAGCTTAGCTAAACATAGATTATGAAAACCTAGATAGCTATCACAATACAACACTCAATCAAATCAACACAACAATCTCTATCTTGAATATTAGAATTTAATCTAAGAACAATCAAGTAATAAAAGAGATGCCATAATAAATAAAACACTAATTATATATGATAATAGTGAAGAACTTACAAAAGCAAGTGTGTTGATGAAAGACCCATGCAAGCAAGCATCCTAGATATGAACTTAGCTATCTCACATTATTTGTTATGATAGTCAAAATCCATTGATTAACTTTTTGAGAAGTTTTTTTATGAATCTATATGGTTACAATCATGTTAAGACTTTTAGAGAAAGCCATTTTTTTTTGTTTGATTGAGTTGAAATGCATAGTCTTTAGTCTCTTGGATTCGACACACCTATAACTTGTAGTCATGATGACATACAAGCCAAGAGGACTCATAAAAAGGGTGAAGGCCTTGCATTTGATGAAAATAGCTTGCGAAGGTATCCCTAATATCACATTGCTTGCTTATCTATTCTTTCATCTCTTAACTCATTGAGTGTATCACTTTATGAAGCTTGTCATACTTGAGAACTAATATAGTGTTTATATGGTCCTCGTTGACATTTGCTAGTCTAAGGTCTTTTGGTGATAATTGTTCACATTGATTTTAATCATGATGTGTGTTTTTGTTTGTATAATTGTTGAGTGGCAAGTTTTGAAAAATATGCTTCATATTCTTTGAAAGCTACTCTCTTGAGAAGTAGAGATCTAAAGTAAGTCTCTTTACTTGCTTTTTGATCATGTGCTTTTAAGCCATAAAACTTGGTTTCTAAAATGCACTTCGCTTCTCTTATATGTTTGATTAAGTGTGTTAAGTTTGATTAATGTAAATATGGATACCATTTGAAGTCCTAAGGGCTAGTACGTTTAAAAATGACCAATGGTCGGTATCCATTTGCTTTGGAAACATAGAACTCAATGGGCACCCTCATGGAAAGGGCTACACACCTTGGTTGTGAAGCCGCCCAATATAGGAAAGGGCTACGCCATTGTGATGAGTGAAAGCCGCCATGAGGTGTATATGTTTATGTTTGTTAAAAGTCAAAGAAGTGTTGAAATGAATCATTAAAAAAAAAAAAAAAATTCTTTGATTCAAGCCTAAAACAAAACAAAAAGGCTTATGGAGTATAGTTGAAAAATCAAATTAGCTTGGGTTGTCAAATAGAAATGGATTGACGAGCCACATGTACACACTTCGCTCAAATATTGAGATCTATTCTTTTTAAAAGTAAAATTTCGGATGATGATCGGTTTGACCTTTCTATGGAAAGACTTGAGATAAATAGATGTTGAAAATGTTTGCATGTTTGATTTTCAAAATACTACCTTTTATATACTTGAAGCAAAATCTTCACACACTCACATTTGCTTATTTGGTATATTGATACTTTAGCAATTTTAGAAGATATATGAGAGTGATTGAAAATCTTAGTGTAACTCTCATTGATTTATGAAGCTTATTTTTAAAAATCTATTGAAATTGCTTGTGATGTGAATGTGTGGCGATACATGTGAACAATTGTCTATCTAGATGCTAGATGGGGCATTTATCAAGGGGGAGCATTATATGCTATGTTTTGTTCTCTTGTATGATTTGTTCACATGATTCTTCAAAATTGTTGTTTGTTGGCATTATTCTTATTTTTGATGAATCTTGGAGATGCTTTGATGAATTCTTATATGCATGAATGATTTGTTCAAAAATGATGTTTTTGCTTTTGTATATGTTTATTGGTCACTAACTTGTTTCCATGTTTCCATGTTTCCACTCATTTTGTTTTTAGTGTTTGTGTGATACAAGGTCATGGGAAAGGCTAAGAAAATTGGTGTTTCTAATTCTTCGAATCCTATTGACAAGTCCAATTCTACTTCTTCGTCCAAAGTTTCCAAAGCTAGCAAGATGAAAAGTTTGGGAATCTTTGAAAGCAAAAAGATTATTCAAGAAAGAGGTATTGATTTGAACTCTTGTATTAACTCTTATGTTCATAAGGTAATTATGGAAAGAAAATGGGATACTTGGATTAACATGATAGGAATTGTTAATGAATCAATGGTTAGAGAATTTTATCTTGTATACCAATCAAGAACCACCGTTGAGGATGCAGTTTTGAACATGAGAGGAGTTGTCTTTAGAGTTTGTGCTTGGAAGTTGAATGAATTTCTAGGTTTGCCCGAAGATATTGAGTCGGATTTCCTTGATGTTGATGTCTTGGAAAACCTTGAATTAATGGGTAAAACTCTTTGTGATGATGTCAATTTTATGTGGGGGAAACGTGCCTTCATTAGGCAAAGCGAGTTGACCAAAGTGAGTGCTTTTTGGTATTTATTTGTTTGTTCTAATCTTGTTCTCTCTACTAATGCTTCCGAACTTAATAGAGAAAAGATCAAGATTGTTTATGCTTTGGTGACTAACAAAGCCCATTAATCTTAGTGAGGTGCTTATTGAACATATTGAGATAGCGGCACGTGCATCTCGGTTGGATAAGAAATTACCATTTCCAGGTTTTATCTCTCATTTTTGTTTAGCCAAAGGTTTGAAGCAAGAAGACTATGATGTGTTACTTCCTCCCTTAGAGAATTTAAGTGAGAAACGTGTGACAACTATGTCATACAAGGAAAAGGGAAAGCTTAGTGATACATTTAGGCTCTTTGGAGAATCACTTGATTCAAGCATTGTTTCTAGTGCTCCTAGTCGTCCTATTTGGGCTATTCATTTGAAGAATTAGGTGGAAGAGTCACGAAAGATGATTGAGGCTTCGCAAAGGAAGATTGAAGAACTTAATGCTAAAGTGATGCAACAAGATGATCAAGCTTTTGGAAAGCAAGTCATCCACTTCAAAGCAATATGTGAGATCATCAAGTCACACAATTTTCCTTGGTGATAAAAGTGGCTAGAAATGACTTTGAGGTATATTTTCTTACTCTTTCCTTTTGGCTTCATATCATGTCAAAAAGGGGGAGAAATATAGGAGATATATATCTAGCTTACTTAGTCTAATATATTTTTTTTTTAGTTTTTGGTGTATTTGGAATCAAGTTTGAACTCTATGGCTTATAATATTTTTTTTTTGTTGATAGTTGGCTAGTATACTTTTTTGGATGCATGTATTTAGGGGGAGCATACATGATCCATTTGAACTTTAAATGTGTTATTTTCTTGCCAATGAATATATATTGCCATATGTGTTGTCTCTTGGATATTCTTGTGCTTTCAAGTTTATTTTAGGTGATATCAAGAGAAGACCAAGATGAAGTTCAAGACTTGTTGTTATAATTTGTGTCTAAAATGTGTAACTCATTGTACTCATTGTGACCAAATTTTCTTTGTAATTGTTTTAGTATATGTTTAGGGGTTTTGACATGGAATTTGCCAAAGGGGGAGATTGTTAGGTTATTGGTTTGTCTTGGCATGTATTCCATATCAAAACGTGTTTCTCTTGTAATGTTTAGTGGTCTAAGTATTGAAGATTTAAGTCGTCAAAGAAAGACATGGCCACAATTCATGCAAGTTGTTGGCTTCAAGGAGAAATATGCTTCATCGGTCTACAAAGGTATATAAGACCTCATTTCTCTTACAAGGCTAGGCACACACACACATGGAATTCTTGTGTGTTCCTTCATGATTGAATATCATTTATATATCACTTTCACACACTTGGTAATGTATGCTCATGCATTAGCTTTAATTTGATAATCATTGGAATTTGCATGTTCTAGGACTATGTCTAGGAAAGGCATACGTGTGTGATTTTGTGGTTATTTGTTTCTGTATTTTTGCATTTGGACTTGAACATGTTCTATTATGATTCCTAATTGAGTCCCGGTCATTTCAGTTACTCATTCATTTAGTTTCGAGTCCAAACGATGTAGCTACGCTACTTTTCGTTCTCATTTGTTGAGTTGTGTTCGTTGTCGTTTTTTGAGATGAATTCTCAACCTTTTGTCAAATTTTCATAGTCTTCGTTGTGCATGAGGGAGTCACGGTTCATAATCCGGAAATGGATTCGAATTCGGAGTTCGGATGCCCGAATACGGCTGAAGAACGCGAGTGGTGCGCTGGAGAAGCTAGAAGGCCAAGTGACCAAGCGGCCAAGCTATGCCATCTCGTGTGGAGGCCGTGGGGCCCACGGCCAGACCAGCCCTCTAGTCCCGTGTGGTCCACGTGCCCCACACGGGCTTGGGCTGATGTGGCCTATTTTGATTGGCCAATATCTCTCTTCTCTCTCCTTCCTTTTAAATTCCCAAATTCCCTCCCATTTGATTTCAAGAAGAAAAAGTGTGAAATCCCGCGCGTCTAGAATTTCTTTCCAATTTTTCTCATCTTCAAATCATCATAACTTTCTCATACGAACTCAAAATGGAGTGATTCAAGTTGGAGATTGTTCGCAATCAAGTCCGCTACCTTTTCCAAATGATTTGGCAGCTGTTTGATCTACTTTTCTGGTGGTCGCACACTGAAAACCGAACTAGCTTGTGAATCCAAGGTAGTGTTCATATCTTTGGGATTTCTTCTTTTATAACCTTTAATTACCTTGGGGTTTCTTCTTCTATATGTATGTGTTTGTATTATGAATGCTATAGAGAAAGATAGCGTCATAATCAATCCTAACCAAAAGTCTAATTAGAGACATATGTGAACTAGTTTCTTTGATTCTAGGTTTTTCACATGATTGTGAGTTGTATTGTGATTAGGTTGATATCTTAGGTTGTTTGTCACTTGATTGAATCAATTTTGTGATAAATAACCTTGAAATGTGTTTTGATCATTTGATTGATGAAATCTAGGATTATGGTATTTGTATGTGTTTTTAGAGCAATCTTGGATTCAATTGGTTTATCTTTTAATCCTTGCTCTAAATCTTTGGCTAGAATATTCATTGATTTGATTTTATGATTCTAGCATTTTATTGTATGCTTATAGCATGTTGAACTTGTGCTTCATGAATATGTATTGTTTAAGTGTTATACGTGATGAATAGAACTATGAGCTTATGTGTTAGATGTTTTTCACTTGCTCTAGGTTTAATTCATGTTTTTAGCATCTAGATTACTTTACTTGTGTTATCACATGTTTAGGTTTAGTTGTACCATGGAATGTATTGATCACATGTTCTATGTTGAATTGATTTTTTGCATCATTTGCATTCACATGATCACACTAGGAAGTCCTTGTAAAAGGCATGAAGTCTTGGTTAGAGTTGGGATGACTCGGATAGCCAAGCAAGAAGACTTGTCTAGAGTTAGGAGGACTTGGATAGGCAAGCAAGAAGTCATGGCTAGAGTCGGGAAGACTCAGATAGTCATGCATATGAGGCTCCCTAGAGGCATGAGTGCCTTGGATAGGGAGTTGGCTTATATGTTGGTAGGCCTAGGCGTATGGATAGACATAGACTCCAAAAGAGCGGGGTACATGGGATGTGTATGCACTCTTGAGGAATTTCTAATCTTCCATCGATGTTGGTTTTGTATGTTGTCCAATACATGGTGGCTCCGCATCATTGAGGGATTTTATACTTTCCAATAGGGTTGGGTAGACATAGACTCCACTAGGTTGGGTGAGCTAAAGATTGGTCACTTTGTGGAATTTCTAATTTACCTTCCAATATATATAAGTACCCAATGGTTGTAGTTTAACCCGTGGATGTTTCCTCCTTGGAGGTTTTACCACGTTAAAAAATCTCTTGTGTTAATTTTTCATATCTCTATCTCTTATATTTGTATATGTGTATGTTGTTATCTTGTTGCATAATATTCTTTTGTGATGTATTTTGTAACAAGATTTTGTAAAGTGTGATTTGTGATCTTAGTCATTTGATCTTACTTGTAAATATAATTCTTTTGTATATTGTAATTCTTGTGTATAGTATTATTTGATTATACTTGTAATACATTGAACAAATATTGAAATACAAGTATTCTTTGATATTGTGTTTATATGTTCTTATACCTCATACAACTAATTGAAATTCATAGACTATGCTTATATGATCATATGCTTATCTTGTCTATGTATGAATTTGTGGTTTATGTGTTGTATGTAAGGCTATCTTGAGGGACAAACGAAAGTTTGTTCAAGGGATTGAAAGAGGCGTAAAAACCTATTCACGCCCCCTCTAGGTATGCTTTAAGCTATTTAACTTCGTTTATATACTTTCAGAATATATATATGATATTCAAAGTGAAAATAGAGCTAGGGAACCCTAAATGCTTATCTAGGATTATAAGATGACAATTAAATCAATCATAGATATCAAAAGCTAAATGACATGGCATAAAGCTTAGCTATGTAGAGTGTAAGGTCTCATTTATTTGATTGGCTTATTTCGTGGACAAACCACGATTGGGGTTCTTTGTAAGGGTAGCTTAGGTATTGGTGTTCATGTTCAATGCCCTTTGAAGACCTCATTATTGATAAGCACCAAAGGTAATTTCTAAGTGCTTACTTACAATTGAAGAGATAGTTGCACACACTCACAAATCATGCATACGTTTAATTCTTGTTTGTTGTGTGTCTAATTTGTGTGCATTAATGTTCATTAATCTCTCTTATTGCATGTTTTTTTGATTGCATCTTGTTTGTCCAAATGCCATGTCATGCATAGGCTTAGGATTACATATTTGCAAAGGGCGTTATCGAAAGCGCTGTTCGCACAACGCCTATCTCAGACCTGATGGAAATGGGTTAGGAATTGTACAGATCTGATCGATTTTAATCGGTTGCTGTTGGGTTGCTGTACAATCACTGTACGTAGCGCTGTACAATCACTGTACGTAGCACTGTACAATCACTGTACGTAGCGCTATACATCACTGTACGTATAGCGACGCTCTGTTTTCCCGTGAGAATGGAGTTGTGGCGCTGTTCAGGCGCTATACAAAAGCGTTGTTCGAACAACGCCAATGAAGAATTTTCTTCATTTTCCTAGGTAGGCACTGTATAAGTCGCTCTACGTACAACGACCTGTATAACGCCCAAGGCAAAAACATGGGAACTTATTAAAACGCATCACTTTGACTTTGACCCCCGATATATATGCCTCTATGACTTTTGGTCACTTAAGTGAGTTGATTTTTAGATTTCATACTTATGATATTTTTCAAAGCAAGAAAAATACACAAGAACTCACCTTTGTTTACTCAAACACCTTTCCATGATCATCAATCATCATCTAGCATCATCCTTGATCATCTAGATATCATTTTGCATGGATTTTTCAACAGACTTTGCTTGGTTAGTTTTTCACTTATATCTTACATATTTTTGTGTCTTTCTTTGCAAGCAATCTCATTTATTACTTGTATGTTATTCATATATATCTTAGATACAAGTTTGAGATTAGTGTTTTGAATGTTTGAGAGTTGTATTGTGATAGCTTTCTAGGTTTGCATAATCTATGATTAGCTAAGCTTTTTGACATGTCATCTAGCTCTTAATATCTAAGATTGAATTTATTGTAAAATCATCATCCTAGATAAGCATATAGGGTTACCTAGCTCTTTATTGCATTTTGGATATCTCATATATTCACATAGGCTCTTTATCTCTTCATTGAGAAGTAAGACTTGTGTCGCTTCCAGGATTAGGTTGCGTAAATGATAAGCAATTGGACTAGGTTCACTTATACCGGGATTAGGTAGGTGTGTGATTATATACCGGATTAGGTTGTAATCATTATACACATTTAGTGGATTCGAGGTTCGAGTGTGGCTCACTTATTAGCCCGTGGTTTTTCTCTTGAGGGTTTCTATGTAAATATCAAGTGTTATTTATTTCTGCACCATATTACATTTGCTATACTATATTGACTATTAGGGGCATTTTCGTAATCTTGACCTTACACGAAAATTTGGTAAAATCGATTAAAATCTATTCACCCCCCTCTAGATTAATAATAAACACCTGAGTATTTGTTTCAATTGGTATCAAAGCGGGTTCCTAGAAATGCTTAGGTGATCCTTTGCTCATTTTGGTGTGTTTTGCATTTTGTGTGATTTTTGATCATTCATACATTTGCATTCATTTCATTCATTCATAAACACTATGAGTGGAAACGGTGGAAATGGTGGTGGCAACGAGGGTGCTTCTAGCACAAGGTCTCCACTTCTTACCGGGTTGAATTATACCTCTTGGAAAGGCAAGATGAAGTCGTACATATTGAAACAAATTATAGCACGGTGTGTATAAAGCTATCTAGAGGGGGGGTGAATAGATTTTACGCTTTTTACCCAATTTTTCGTGTTAGTCAAAATTACGAAAATGCCCTCAAGATAATATAAACAAGCAAGTGTAATATGGTGCGGAAATTAAAACAACACTTGGTTTTTACGTGGAAACCCTCATGGGAAAAACCACGGGCTATGTAAGTAAGCCACACTCGAACCTCGAATCCACTAAATGTGCAAACGATTACAACCTAATCCCGGAAGTAATCACACACCTACCTAATCCCGGTATGAGTGAACCTAGTCCAATTTGCTTGCGTTCTAAGCAACCTAATCCCGGATGCTACACACACAGACTTACTTTCTCTATGAAGAGAATACAACCCTAAGTGAATATATGTGAATATCCAAAATGCAACATAGAGCAAGGGAAACCCTATATGCTTATCTAAGATGATTAATATGCAATTAAGAGCAATCCTAGATATCTAAACTAAATGACATGTCAATTAGTTTAGCTAATCAATATTAAGCACAAAACCTAATATGCAAGCACAATATAAATCTCAAACATACATCATACTCATCTCAATATTGTATCTAAAGCATACAAAATAACAAACAAGTAATTAATTGAGATTGCTAGATAAGAAACACAAAACATGTAAGATATTAGTGAAAAGCTTACCAAGCAAAGTATGATGATTTCCATGCTAGATGACATCTAGATGATCTAAGATGATGCTAGATGATGATTGATGATCATGAAAAAGTGTTTGAGAATCAAGAATGGAGTTCTTGGAATTTTTTCTTCTCTTTGAAAAATATCCTAAGTATGAATTCTGAATATGAACTCTCTTGATTGACCTAAAGTCAAAGTGGCATATATATAGGGGGGCCAAATCAAAGTGAGGTCGTTTAAGTAAGTTTCAAAGAAACGCGCCAATCGGCGGTTTCAATCGCGGCCAGGCCGCCGTTCATGACCGCCGAATTGAGCTCGTGAAGAACAGAGCATAAACGGCGGTTCATTCGGCGGTTTCGTGACCGCCGATTCCAACCGCCGAAACAGAACAGAGATCAAATCAACCAGGTATGAACGGCAGTTTCGAACGGCGATATCATGCCCGCCGTTTCAACCGCCGAATTAGACTGAGAGATAAATCAATCAGGTCTTGGAACGGCGGTTTCGAACGGCGGTCGTGACCGCCGATCTTAACCGCAGAAATGCTTCAGACCAATCTGGACTGAAACGGCGGTTTCAGTCGGCGGCCAGGCCGCCGATCATAACCGCCGATCACCTAGATAGGTGAAACCAAGGAGAAGCCAAGGGCATTCTCCATAGGCGGTCCTCGCGCTAAATCAAGCATATTCTCGTGCATGCGCGGACGTTTCCGAAAGTTATCGGGAAACGAATTACACAACAACATGACACAATTACACACACAACAAAATATAATAAATAAGTGCAAGTGTGAAATGTGACAAATGAAGAGAATGCACACATATGCAATGAATGTTAAGTGTGTGTGTGCAACTAATCTCTTCAAAGAAAAGTAAGCACATAGAAATTTACCTTCGGTGCTTATTAACACGAGGTCTTCAAAGGCTTCGAACATTAAGACCGATACTTAGGCTACCCTTACAAAGAACCCCCACATATGTTTTGATCACGAAATAAGCCAATGAAAAACAACGGGATCCTTACACATATGTCAAATCCATGACCGGGCTTGGATGGCGGTTGAAGACGGCTACACATCACTCATGATGACTCTTACGGGTGGAGGAGAGGATGTGCTCAAGCCGAAGGCGTAATGGAGCGCGCAAGAGTTTGAGGCATCAAAATGGAATAGGAAGGCGATGCATGCCATCCTATGTGCAATGGACGAAAATCAATATAAATTGATTCAAAATACTAGATAGCTACGGAGGCATGGGACATCCTAGAGATTGCACATGAGGGAACCGAAGTGGTGAAGGACTCCAGCTTCAAGTCCTCCAAACTCAATTCGAGATACTTAAGATGGAGGAGAATGATGCTTCAACGATTTTGAGATCAAGTTGATGGACATAGTTAACCAAAGTAATCAACTTGGTGACCCATATTTGGATAGGAGAATCAAGCAAAAGATTATGAGATCTCTCCCCAATAGTTTTGAATCCAAGGTGACGGCTTTAGAGGAGAATAACACATACAAGGATATGAAGCTGAGTGAGGTGATTGAAGGCTTCTATCTTATGAGTCTAGGAAGGGTCCTACCTTCACACCTTCTAAAAAGCAAAAGGGAATTACTTTGAAAGCCTCCAAAGTTGAGAAGGAGGAGAATGATGACTCAGATGAAGAAACGGCTTTGTTGATGAGAAGGTTCAAGAAGTTCTACAAGTCTGAGAAGAAGGGTTTCGGATCCAAGGGCCAAGACTTCAAGAAAAAAACTCCATTCAAGAAGTTTGAGCCTAGGCAAGAGAAGACTGAAAAGAAAGGGGTCTGATGCTATGAGTATGGTGGCAGAGGCCACTTTGCCCCCGAATGTGCTAATCACATTAACAAGAAAAAGGGAAAAGTGATGGCCGCCACATGGAGTGGAAGTGATGACTCCAATGAGGGAGATGAGTCTTCGGATGATGAAGAGCTCATGGCTAACTTCATAGCCTTTGCCTCCTCTCACAAAAGCAAGGTTCTAGTGAAGAAGAGAATGAGAGTCAAGAAGAAATTGACTTAAGTGATAATGGCTATTCATCTCACTCCACTATTGGAAAAGTGGACAGATGGATCTTAGAGACTACATGGTAAAGTTTGAATTCAAGGTTAAAAAACAAGAGAGAAATTATGAGATTGAAAGAGGAAAACCAGAGCTATATAGATCAATTAAGTGAAAAGTAGTGAGATCCACATCGAATGAAGATAAGCTAAGAGAGAGTTAGTCTTATATAAGAGGAATGAAAAGGTTTGAAGAAGGAACTTGATGAAGCTAAAGAGTCATTAACTAGGATGGCTTCTAGCACCAAGAAGCTTGACCATATACTTGGTGTTGGAAAGAGTCCGTGTGACAAGAGGGGTCTTGGGTATGAAGATTGCAAGGAGATCTCAACCTCTAACAAGACCGTGTTTGTCAAGAGCTTAGGTAACAAAGAAGCTTCACCGTGCAAACTCCTAGGAGGAAAAATTGATCTAGGACAATGTTCGAATAATTCACAAGTGAAGATGGCACCTGATCGGACTATTTTATACCTATTTGAGGTCCCCCATTTCCGATCGTTTGTTTTGTTTTCGAGCATATTTTTGTATATAATGTTTTGTTTGAGCCTTGTGTAGTACATATTCCCTACAACAGGTATTTGGGCTTAAAGATTAGTTGGGGAGGCAAAATGGAGCAAAAAGGGCTGAAATTGTATATACTGTGTGCAGAATGGTCAACTTGCAAGGGTCATCTTTCTCCTCAGATTGAATCACATTGATATTTTTATATATTCGAAAAGCCGCGGAATCTAGTTTCCAGAACATTTTATGGATTACGATTCCGAGCTTTCTGCAGGAAGTTATGCCCATTTTCCGTAAAGGTGCGCGATGCTGAAATGCTGAAATGGCGTCAGGTCTAAACAGCTACTTCAAACGGCGGCCAGGCCGCAGAACGAAACCGCCGATCAGCTCTGAAAGTTTTTTTTGGGCGAATTTCAGGACAGTTTCATCCTTTCATCCCCAATTCGTACCCTAACCTCCCAACACTATATAAACACTTTATTCTCTTCTCTCTCAACAGAATCCACTCCCCACACACTTCCTCTTCTTCTTCTTTTTTCCTCTCTCTTCTTCTTCATTTTTCTTTCACCTAATAAGAGAGAGAAGCTTCCAAGAGCATCCATGGAGGTTGTTCCTCCATGGATGCTCCCCACTTCATCTTCTACCCTATCATCCATCCATTTAGGAGTAGATTGCAAGGAAAAGGAGGTCTTTGGACCAATTTTGAGCTAGGTTTCATGGAGGACTTTGAGGAGGTTTCTTCAAGGGTTGTCTCTTTAAACTCATCTCT
Organism: Acer yangbiense; assembly: GCA_008009225.1. Classification (NCBI taxonomy): domain Eukaryota; kingdom Viridiplantae; phylum Streptophyta; class Magnoliopsida; order Sapindales; family Sapindaceae; genus Acer; species Acer yangbiense. The sequence continues at coordinate 31,521,232 of CM017764.1, forward strand.
TTGTATTCTCTTGTTTTCTTAAATGTGTAATCCCCACTTGGGAATATTTGTAAACTTATATTTGTGCTCAATATATATGATGGTTGTTTTATATCCAATTTGTTTTTGATTCATTCTTGATTGTTGTTGAATATATCTCTTATCTTGAAATGCATGTTTACTGATGATTGGAAATTGATATGTGTTCATGGATGGGATTAGGAGTAGATTAACTTAATTGTAGGAGTATTGTAATCAAATATCCCATTTGTGTGTGTATGTCTTTGAAGGTCTAAATTGCATGTCATGATAGGTTTGGGTGACTTAGAGTTAGGATTGTGCCTTTGGAGGGGCTCTCCGGGCATAGTTTTGGCTAATTAGCTAAAAGATGGGTGAACCTATTATTGCCATATTAGAAGAGTTTGGTTCATTATTCTTGTTAACAATTGGACTTTAGCTATTTCTCACTCTAGGGGCTCTAGGTGAGTCATGGTTAGAGTTACAATTTTTGGTCTTTCGCTATCTCTCACACTAGGGCTCTAGGTGAGTTATGGTCGGAGATACAATTACTCTTTCCACATTCATTAGACTTTCACGTTGCCATTTTACATACGAGGCTATCATTGGGGCTCAATGTTGTTTTGTTTGTAGAATTGGTTCACATATGTTGGTTGCGGTTTTGTATTTGAGAGGTTCTCAACACACTCTTCAACTGTTAGCTCTATGAATGGGTATAAACTGGATTGAGGCAAGAACGAACCCTTAACTAAAATTGGATATCCTTAATGTCTAACAACCACTATTTGTGTACTTTATGTATGGTGAACTTGTTGAACCTTGTGTGACCATTTTCATGCATCTCTCATATCCACCATTCTTACCCTTCTATATTCTCTTTGTTTTTATTTATTTCATATCCATTCTCTCCACACACACACACACACACACACACCGCATTGTACATACATTTCACACACTGTTAGGATTATGCTCAATAGCAAGAGTGTAATAGTGTTTTTGACAATCTATTCATATTAATATGTGATTTCTGGTTTACAAATCTTATAGCAGTTATAGTTAATTATTATAATTGTCAAAAGTAATAATCATAAGGTCAAAAGATTATGAGAAAAGAAGAATTGTTCGTACATCTGGATATGTATGAGGTAGACACAATTCTTTAGTTAGTCTTGAATAATGTTCACAACTTAAGTTAAAGATTGGGCACCTTTATCTTGTTAAAGTTGTAGAATCTCTTTGCTAGCATTTGAGTGGGATCAAATGATTATGATGAGTCTGAATCATCGGAGGGTCTTCAAGTAAAAGAATCTATGCACTGGGTGTATTGAACTGGATCACAATGAAATACTTATATCTAGAACCGTCAATAGATAATAGTCTTTTCATTATTAGGACAATCAGAGAGTCTATCTTAATCCTGAGATAAATGATGGACTTATGGTTGCAAGTGTATCATTTGACTTATCAATGAGTACGATTAATATAGCACAGTCTATCCTCGATAGTTTGGTGATATTCATTTGTTAATCGATAGAGGACTTCATTTATAGATATGGACATCGTGGCTCCATTTATTAAATGAAGTAGAATATCATCATATGGATCTTTTGAGGGTATTGGATATTGAATCTTAACCGTTAGTTTTTCGATATAGTCTATTTGAAACATTGCTTCTTGGACAAGTCAAAATATTCAAGTTCAAAATGTGATCATATGATAATATGGTAATTGGAGAGCTATAGGAGCGGTCTAAATGCTCTTGTCGATTACTGATATTCTTTACGAGGATACACCATCTCCTATAAGATTGTCTAGGTATGAATGGAATCATTTACTTATTCCTCTTTATTTAAGATGCAATTTTAGTTCTTTAGTGGAATGAACTAAAGTTAATAGATTGAACCTAAGTGAATCATTTGTTGATTGTGATTGGGTTATGTCTATTGGAGCTTAATTTAGATAGGCCCGCCAAGATCCCCATCCACACGGACTTGCTGTAGGGAAAAATACTGTAGTACCTTAGCGGAAGCGAGACTAAAATAGATTTAGTGACTTTTAAAATTTTTTCCTTTATGAACCTTAACCCTTTATTAATTAAACATGCATATACCAATAACCAAAAAGTAGAATACCTTTTGTCGCGTGATCCGATTGACTTACGTCGATGGTAATCCGCAAGATCTTCAATCTAGCACGAACGTGATCACCTAGGAGCGTGGTCTCCCTTTTTCTTTGAATTGCAAACCTGTGAATGGACAAAACAACTTTCTTTTCTTTGTTAGTCACAAAACAATCAAAAGAATGACTGAGATTATTCCGTCACTTTTGAGTTCTCATCTAATGATCGAAACTCGCGGAACCTAGATCGATATCGTATACACAAGCTTATTGATGATTAAGCAATAGTATACTATCAAAGAATAATCTAACACTCCTATTGTTTTTGTAGAATAAAAGCTTTCTATGAATTGAGAAGAAGAAGAAAAATTGTCTCCAGAACCACTTTGGTGGCCGAAATCTATATGTGGGAATATATAGGTGGCCGAAATTTCCTGCTCTCTTGTCTTTTATTAGGTTTGCCGAAATCTCCTCCTTGTTACACTAGGGTTGCCGCAAATCACCCACCTCTAAAGTTTGTGTTGCACCCTAATTTCCATAAAGAATAGACTTCTAACCCTAATCTAACTCATAGTTATTTTTTATTCTTTTTAATGACTAAATTAAAAGACTTCTTATTTGAAAATAATAAAATTAATTATTTATTTTCTTACCAAATAAGTCTTTTACTTTTAGTATACTACCAACAATAGTATAACATTAGGAATCATATTTCCTAATCAGAAAAAAATTTGTTTATTAATTAAACAATTAATTAATAAATTAATTAATTCTTATTATTAAAACAAATGAACAAAATAATATATTAGGTTAAAACTTAACCTTGCCGCCCCACTTGAATAAATGGGCCAAAATTATTTTCTTATTTCATTTAATCCATTGGACTTTAATAAAAAGCCCACATGTGAACCAGACCCATTCTTACTAAAAGAAACAGCCCACATGTCTTTCATTAATAATAAATATAATTGAGCAGCCCATTACTTAAATAATGTGCAAATTATATTCTTAATATATTAAATGCAATTCTAGATGGACCCTTAAATTGGTCCGTAGAATATATCAGTGATCCATGCAATCCGTGTGGATTGGGATCTTGGCGGGCCATCTAATTTAAGCTTCAATAGACATAACTAATCACAATCAACAAATGATTCACTTAGGTCCGATCCATTAATTTTAACTCATTCCACTAAAGAGCTAAAATTGAACTCTTAATAAAGATGGAAAAGGAAGATGCTCCTCATTCATACCCTAACAATCATATAGGAGATAGTGTATCCTCGTGATTAATATCAGTAATCGCCAAGAGTTCATAGACCGCCTATAACTCTCCAAGTTACCATATTTACTCATATGACCACGTTTTGAACTTGGGATATTTGTGACTTGTCCAGAAGCCATGTTTTCAATAGACACTATCGAAAACTCAACTTGAGATTTAATATCCAATTACCCAAAACATCCATATGATATATAGATACTCTCATTTAATTAAATGGAGCCACGATGTCCATATCTATAAATGAAGTCCTCTATCGATAACAAATGAATATCACCAAACTATCGAGGATAGACTATGCGATATAATCGTACTCATTGATAACTCAAATGATATCACTTGCAACCATAAGTCCATCATTATCTCAGGATTAAGATAGACTCTCCGATTGTCCTGATAATGAAAGACTATTATCTATTGACGCACTACTACAAAAATGCAAAGGAAATCGTTTTTTTATATGGAAGAAATCGTTTTTGGAAATTTT
>CM017764.1:31525218-31622330 GCA_008009225.1 Acer yangbiense
TGCGCACCACACGGGCTGGCTGGGCTGATGTGGCTATATTTGAGTGGCCCATATCTCTCTTCTCTCTCCTTCCTTTTAAATTCCCAAATTCCCTCCCATTTGATTTCAAGAAGAAAAAGTGTGAAATCCCGCGCGTCTAGAATTTCTTTCCAATTTTCTCATCTTCAAATCATCATAACTTTCTCATACGAACTCAAAATGGAGTGATTCAAGTTGGAGATTGTTCGCAATCAAGTCCGCTACCTTTTCCAAATGATTTGGCAGCTGTTTGATCTACTTTTCTGGTGGTCGCACACTGAAAACCGAACTAGCTTGTGAATCCAAGGTAGTGTTCATATCTTTGGGATTTCTTCTTTATAACCTTTAATTACCTTGGGGTTTCTTCTTCTATATGTATGTGTTTGTATTATGAATGCTATAGAGAAAGATAGCGTCATAATCAATCCTACCAAAAGTCTAATTAGAGACATATGTGAACTAGTTTCTTTGATTCTAGGTTTTTCACATGATTGTGAGTTGTATTGTGATTAGGTTGATATCTTAGGTTGTTTGTCACTTGATTGAATCAATTTTGTGATAAATAACCTTGAAATGTGTTTTGATCATTTGATTGATGAAATCTAGGATTATGGTATTTGTATGTGTTTTTAGAGCAATCTTGGATTCAATTGGTTTATCTTTTAATCCTTGCTCTAAATCTTTGGCTAGAATATTCATTGATTGATTTTATGATTCTAGCATTTTATTGTATGCTTATAGCATGTTGAACTTGTGCTTCATGAATATGTATTGTTTAAGTGTTATACGTGATGAATAGAACTATGAGCTTATGTGTTAGATGTTTTTCACTTGCTCTAGGTTTAATTCATGTTTTTAGCATCTAGATTACTTTACTTGTGTTATCACATGTTTAGGTTTAGTTGTACCATGGAATGTATTGATCACATGTTCTATGTTGAATTGATTTTTTGCATCATTTGCATTCACATGATCACACTAGGAAGTCCTTGTAAAAGGCATGAAGTCTTGGTTAGAGTTGGGATGACTCGGATAGCCAAGCAAGAAGACTTGTCTAGAGTTAGGAGGACTTGGATAGGCAAGCAAGAAGTCATGGCTAGAGTCGGGAAGACTCAGATAGTCATGCATATGAGGCTCCCTAGAGGCATGAGTGCCTTGGATAGGGAGTTGGCTTATATGTTGGTAGGCCTAGGCGTATGGATAGACATAGACTCCAAAAGAGCGGGGTACATGGGATGTGTATGCACTCTTGAGGAATTTCTAATCTTCCATCGATGTTGGTTTTGTATGTTGTCCAATACATGGTGGCTCCGCATCATTGAGGGATTTTATACTTTCCAATAGGGTTGGGTAGACATAGACTCCACTAGGTTGGGTGAGCTAAAGATTGGTCACTTTGTGGAATTTCTAATTTACCTTCCAATATATATAAGTACCCAATGGTTGTAGTTTAACCCGTGGATGTTTCCTCCTTGGAGGTTTTACCACGTTAAAAAATCTCTTGTGTTAATTTTTCATATCTCTATCTCTTATATTTGTATATGTGTATGTGTTATCTTGTTGCATATATTCTTTTGTGATGTATTTTGTAACAAGATTTTGTAAAGTGTGATTTGTGATCTTAGTCATTTGATCTTACTTGTAAATATAATTCTTTTGTATATTGTAATTCTTGTGTATAGTATTATTTGATTATACTTGTAATACATTGAACAAATATTGAAATACAAGTATTCTTTGATATTGTGTTTATATGTTCTTATACCTCATACAACTAATTGAAATTCATAGACTATGCTTATATGATCATATGCTTATCTTGTCTATGTATGAATTTGTGGTTTATGTGTTGTATGTAAGGCTATCTTGAGGGACAAACGAAAGTTTGTTCAAGGGATTGAAAGAGGCGTAAAAACCTATTCACGCCCCCTCTAGGTATGCTTTAAGCTATTTAACTTCGTTTATATACTTTCAGAATATATATATGATATTCAAAGTGAAAATAGAGCTAGGGAACCCTAAATGCTTATCTAGGATTATAAGATGACAATTAAATCAATCATAGATATCAAAAGCTAAATGACATGGCATAAAGCTTAGCTATGTAGAGTGTAAGGTCTCATTTATTTGATTGGCTTATTTCGTGGACAAACCACGATTGGGGTTCTTTGTAAGGGTAGCTTAGGTATTGGTGTTCATGTTCAATGCCCTTTGAAGACCTCATTATTGATAAGCACCAAAGGTAATTTCTAAGTGCTTACTTACAATTGAAGAGATAGTTGCACACACTCACAAATCATGCATACGTTTAATTCTTGTTTGTTGTGTGTCTAATTTGTGTGCATTAATGTTCATTAATCTCTCTTATTGCATGTTTTTTTGATTGCATCTTGTTTGTCCAAATGCCATGTCATGCATAGGCTTAGGATTACATATTTGCAAAGGGCGTTATCGAAAGCGCTGTTCGCACAACGCGTATCTCAGACCTGATGGAAATGGGTTAGGAATTGTACAGATCTGATCGATTTTAATCGGTTGCTGTTGGGTTGCTGTACAATCACTGTACGTAGCGCTGTACAATCACTGTACGTAGCACTGTACAATCACTGTACGTAGCGCTATACAATCACTGTACGTATAGCGACGCTCTGTTTTCCCGTGAGAATGGAGTTGTGGCGCTGTTCAGGCGCTATACAAAAGCGTTGTTCGAACAACGCCAATGAAGAATTTTCTTCATTTTCCTAGGTAGGCACTGTATAAGTCGCTCTACGTACAACGACCTGTATAACGCCCAAGGCAAAAACATGGGAACTTATTAAAACGCATCACTTTGACTTTGACCCCCGATATATATGCCTCTATGACTTTTGGTCACTTAAGTGAGTTGATTTTTAGATTTCATACTTATGATATTTTTCAAAGCAAGAAAAATACACAAGAACTCACCTTTGTTTACTCAAACACCTTTCCATGATCATCAATCATCATCTAGCATCATCCTTGATCATCTAGATATCATTTTGCATGGATTTTTCAACAGACTTTGCTTGGTTAGTTTTTCACTTATATCTTACATATTTTGTGTCTTTCTTTGCAAGCAATCTCATTTATTACTTGTATGTTATTCATATATATCTTAGATACAAGTTTGAGATTAGTGTTTTGAATGTTTGAGAGTTGTATTGTGATAGCTTTCTAGGTTTGCATAATCTATGATTAGCTAAGCTTTTTGACATGTCATCTAGCTCTTAATATCTAAGATTGAATTTATTGTAAAATCATCATCCTAGATAAGCATATAGGGTTACCTAGCTCTTTATTGCATTTTGGATATCTCATATATTCACATAGGCTCTTTATCTCTTCATTGAGAAGTAAGACTTGTGTCGCTTCCAGGATTAGGTTGCGTAAATGATAAGCAATTGGACTAGGTTCACTTATACCGGGATTAGGTAGGTGTGTGATTATATACCGGGATTAGGTTGTAATCATTATACACATTTAGTGGATTCGAGGTTCGAGTGTGGCTCACTTATTAGCCCGTGGTTTTTCTCTTGAGGGTTTCTATGTAAATATCAAGTGTTATTTAATTTCTGCACCATATTACATTTGCTATACTATATTGACTATTAGGGGCATTTTCGTAATCTTGACCTTACACGAAAATTTGGTAAAATCGATTAAAATCTATTCACCCCCCTCTAGATTAATAATAAACACCCTGAGTATTTGTTTCAATTGGTATCAAAGCGGGTTCCTAGAAATGCTTAGGTGATCCTTTGCTCATTTTGGTGTGTTTTGCATTTTGTGTGATTTTTGATCATTCATACATTTGCATTCATTTCATTCATTCATAAACACTATGAGTGGAAACGGTGGAAATGGTGGTGGCAACGAGGGTGCTTCTAGCACAAGGTCTCCACTTCTTACCGGGTTGAATTATACCTCTTGGAAAGGCAAGATGAAGTCGTACATATTGAAACAAATTATAGCACGGTGTGTATAAAGCTATCTAGAGGGGGGGTGAATAGATTTTACGCTTTTTACCCAATTTTTCGTGTTAGTCAAAATTACGAAAATGCCCTCAAGATAATATAAACAAGCAAGTGTAATATGGTGCGGAAATTAAAACAACACTTGGTTTTTACGTGGAAACCCTCATGGGAAAAACCACGGGCTATGTAAGTAAGCCACACTCGAACCTCGAATCCACTAAATGTGCAAACGATTACAACCTAATCCCGGAAGTAATCACACACCTACCTAATCCCGGTATGAGTGAACCTAGTCCAATTTGCTTGCGTTCTAAGCAACCTAATCCCGGATGCTACACACAAGACTTACTTTCTCTATGAAGAGAATACAACCCTAAGTGAATATATGTGAATATCCAAAATGCAACATAGAGCAAGGGAAACCCTATATGCTTATCTAAGATGATTAATATGCAATTAAGAGCAATCCTAGATATCTAAACTAAATGACATGTCAATTAGTTTAGCTAATCAATATTAAGCACAAAACCTAATATGCAAGCACAATATAAAATCTCAAACATACATCATACTCATCTCAATATTGTATCTAAAGCATACAAAATAACAAACAAGTAATTAATTGAGATTGCTAGATAAGAGAAACACAAAACATGTAAGATATTAGTGAAAAGCTTACCAAGCAAAGTATGATGAAGATTCCATGCTAGATGACATCTAGATGATCTAAGATGATGCTAGATGATGATTGATGATCATGAAAAAGTGTTTGAGAATCAAGAATGGAGTTCTTGGAATTTTTCTTCTCTTTGAAAAATATCCTAAGTATGAATTCTGAATATGAACTCTCTTGATTGACCTAAAGTCAAAGTGGCATATATATAGGGGGCCAAATCAAAGTGAGGTCGTTTAAGTAAGTTTCAAAGAAACGCGCCAATCGGCGGTTTCAATCGGCGGCCAGGCCGCCGTTCATGACCGCCGAATTGAGCTCGTGAAGAACAGAGCATAAACGGCGGTTCATTCGGCGGTTTCGTGACCGCCGATTCCAACCGCCGAAACAGAACAGAGAGATCAAAATCAACCAGGTATGAACGGCAGTTTCGAACGGCGATATCATGCCCGCCGTTTCAACCGCCGAATTAGACTGAGAGATAAATCAATCAGGTCTTGGAACGGCGGTTTCGAACGGCGGTCGTGACCGCCGATCTTAACCGCAGAAATGCTTCAGACCAATCTGGACTGAAACGGCGGTTTCAGTCGGCGGCCAGGCCGCCGATCATAACCGCCGATCACCTAGATAGGTGAAAACCAAGGAGAAGCCAAGGGCATTCTCCATAGGCGGTCCTCGCGCTAAATCAAGCATATTCTCGTGCATGTGCGGACGTTTCCGAAAGTTATCGGGAAACGAATTACACAACAACATGACACAATTACACACAACAAAATATAATAAATAAGTGCAAGTGTGAAATGTGACAAATGAAGAGAATGCACACATATGCAATGAATGTTAAGTGTGTGTGTGCAACTAATCTCTTCAAAGAAAAGTAAGCACATAGAAATTTACCTTCGGTGCTTATTAACACGAGGTCTTCAAAGGGCTTCGAACATTAAGACCGATACTTAGGCTACCCTTACAAAGAACCCCCACATATGTTTTGATCACGAAATAAGCCAATGAAAAACAACGGGAATCCTTACACATATGTCAAATCCATGACCGGGCTTGGATGGCGGTTGAAGACGGCTACACATCACTCATGATGACTCTTACGGGTGGAGGAGAGGATGTGCTCAAGCCGAAGGCGTAATGGAGCGCGCAAGAGTTTGAGGCATCAAAATGGAATAGGAAGGCGATGCATGCCATCCTATGTGCAATGGACGAAAATCAATATAAATTGATTCAAAATACTAGGATAGCTACGGAGGCATGGGACATCCTAGAGATTGCACATGAGGGAACCGAAGTGGTGAAGGACTCCAAGCTTCAAGTCCTCCAAACTCAATTCGAGATACTTAAGATGGAGGAGAATGAGTGCTTCAACGATTTTGAGATCAAGTTGATGGACATAGTTAACCAAAGTAATCAACTTGGTGACCCATATTTGGATAGGAGAATCAAGCAAAAGATTATGAGATCTCTCCCCAATAGGTTTGAATCCAAGGTGACGGCTTTAGAGGAGAATAACACATACAAGGATATGAAGCTGAGTGAGGTGATTGGAAGGCTTCTATCTTATGAGTCTAGGAAGGGTCCTACCTTCACACCTTCTAAAAAGCAAAAGGGAATTACTTTGAAAGCCTCCAAAGTTGAGAAGGAGGAGAATGATGACTCAGATGAAGAAACGGCTTTGTTGATGAGAAGGTTCAAGAAGTTCTACAAGTCTGAGAAGAAGGGTTTCGGATCCAAGGGCCAAGACTTCAAGAAAAAAAACTCCATTCAAGAAGTTTGAGCCTAGGCAAGAGAAGACTGAAAAGAAAGGGGTCTGATGCTATGAGTATGGTGGCAGAGGCCACTTTGCCCCCGAATGTGCTAATCACATTAACAAGAAAAAGGGAAAAGTGATGGCCGCCACATGGAGTGGAAGTGATGACTCCAATGAGGGAGATGAGTCTTCGGATGATGAAGAGCTCATGGCTAACTTCATAGCCTTTGCCTCCTCTCACAAAAGCAAAGGTTCTAGTGAAGAAGAGAATGAGAGTCAAGAAGAAATTGACTTAAGTGATAATGGCTATTCATCTCACTCCACTATTGGAAAAGTGGACAGGATGGATCTTAGAGACTACATGGTAAAGTTTGAGAATTCAAGGTTAAAAAACAAGAGAGAAATTATGAGATTGAAAGAGGAAAACCTAGAGCTTATATAGATCAATTAAGTGAAGAAGTAGTGAGATCCACATCGAATGAAGATAAGCTAAGAGAGGAGTTAGTCTTATATAAGAGGAATGAAAAAGGTTTGAAGAAGGAACTTGATGAAGCTAAAGAGTCATTAACTAGGATGGCTTCTAGCACCAAGAAGCTTGACCATATACTTGGTGTTGGAAAGAGTCCGTGTGACAAGAGGGGTCTTGGGTATGAAGATTGCAAGGAGATCTCAACCTCTAACAAGACCGTGTTTGTCAAGAGCTTAGGTAACAAAGAAGCTTCACCGGTGCAAACTCCTAGGAGGAAAATTGATCTAGGACAATGTTCGAATAATTCACAAGTGAAGATGGCACCTGATCGGACTATTTTATACCTATTTGAGGTCCCCCATTTCCGATCGTTTGTCTTGTTTTCGAGCATATTTTTGTATATAATGTTTTGTTTGAGCCTTGTGTAGGTACATATTCCCTACAACAGGTATTTGGGCTTAAAGATTAGTTGGGGAGGCAAAATGGAGCAAAAAGGGCTGAAATTGTATATACGTGTGCAGAATGGTCAACTTGCAAGGGTCATATCTTTCTCCTCAGATTGAATCACATTGATATTTTTATATATTCGAAAAGCCGCGGAATCTAGTTTCCAGAACATTTTATGGATTACGATTCCGAGCTTTCTGCAGGAAGTTATGCCCATTTTCGTAAAGGTGCGCGATGCTGAAATGCTGAAATGGCGTCAGGTCTAAACAGCTACTTCAAACGGCGGCCAGGCCGCAGAACGAAACCGCCGATCAGCTCTAGAAAGTCGTTTTTTGGGCGAATTTCAGGGACAGTTTCATCCTTTCATCCCCAATTCGTACCCTAACCTCCCAACACTATATAAACACTTTATTCTCTTCTCTCTCAACAGAATCCACTCCCCACACACTTCCTCTTCTTCTTCTTTTTCTTCTTCTTCTTCTTCTTCATTTTCTTTCACCTAATAAGAGAGAGAGAAGCTTCCAAGAGCATCCATGGAGGTTGTTCCTCCATGGATGCTCCCCACTTCATCTTCTACCTATCATCCATCCATTTAGGAGTAGATTGCAAGGAGAAAGGAGGGTCTTTGGACCAATTTTGAGCTAGGGTTTCATGGAGGACTTTGAGGAGGTTTTCTTCAAGGGTTGTCTCTTTTAACTCATCTCTTTGTATTTCTTGTTTTCTTAAATGTGTAATCCCCACTTGGGAATATTTGTAAACTTATATTTGTGCTCAATATATATGATGGTTGTTTTTATATCCAATTTGTGTTTTGATTCATTCTTGATTGTTGTTGAATATATCTCTTATCTTGAAATGCATGTTTACTGATGATTGGAAATTGATATGTGTTCATGGATGGGATTAGGAGTAGATTAACTTAATTGTAGGAGTAGTTGTAATCAAATATCCCATTTGTGTGTGTATGTCTTTGGAAGGTCTAAATTGCATGTCATGAATAGGTTTGGGTGACTTAGAGTTAGGATTGTGCCTTTGGAGGGGCTCTCCGGGCATAGTTTTGGCTAATTAGCTAAGAAGAGTGGGTGAACCTATTAATTGCCATATTAGAAGAGTTTGGTTCATTATTCTTGTTAACAATTGGACTTTAGCTATTTCTCACTCTAGGGGCTCTAGGTGAGTCATGGTTAGAGTTACAATTTTTGGTCTTTCGCTATCTCTCACACTAGGGGCTCTAGGTGAGTTATGGTCGGAGATACAATTACTCTTTCCACATTCATTAGACTTTCACGTTGCCATTTTACATTACGAGGCTATCATTGGGGCTCAATGTTGTTTTGTTTGTAGAATTGGTTCACATATGTTGGTTGCGGTTTTGTATTTGAGAGGTTCTCAACACACTCTTCAACTGTTAGCTCTATGAATGGGTATAAACTGGATTGAGGCAAGAACGAACCCTTAACTAAAATTGGATATCCTTAATGTCTAACAACCACTATTTGTGTACTTATGTATGGTGAACTTGTTGAACCTTGTGTGACCATTTTCATGCATCTCTCATATCCACCATTCTTACCCTTCTATATTCTCTTTGTTTTTATTTATTTTCATATCCATTCTCTACACACACACACACACACACACACACCGCATTGTACATACATTTCACACACTGTTAGGATTATGCTCAATAGCAAGAGTGTAATAGTGTTTTTGACAATCTATTCATATTAATAATGTGATTTCTGGTTTAACAAATCTTATAGCATTTATAGTTTAATTATTATAATTGTCAAAAGTAAATAATCATAAGGTCAAAAGATTATGAGAAAAGAAGAATTGTTCGTACATCTGGATATGTATGAGGTAGACACAATTCTTTAGTTAGTCTTGAATAATGTTCACAACTTAAGTTAAAGATTGGGCACCTTTATCTTGTTAAAGTTGTAGAATTCTTTTGCTAGCATTTGAGTGGGATCAAATGAGTTATGATGAGTCTGAAATCATCGGAGGGTCTTCAAGTAAAAGAATCTAGTGCACTGGGTGTATTGAACTGGATCACAATGAAATACTTTATCTAGAACCGTCAATAGATAATAGTCTTTTCATTATTAGGACAATCAGAGAGTCTATCTTAATCCTGAGATAAATGATGGACTTATGGTTGCAAGTGGTATCATTTGACTTATCAATGAGTACGATTATATAGCACAGTCTATCCTCGATAGTTTGGTGATATTCATTTGTTAATCGATAGAGGACTTCATTTATAGATATGGACATCGTGGCTCCATTTATTAAATGAGAGTAGAATATCATCATATGGATATTTTGAGGTATTGGATATTGAATCTTAACGTTAAGTTTTCGATAGAGTCTATTGAAACATGGCTTCTGGACAAGTCAAAATATTCAAGTTCAAAATGTGATCATATGAGTAAATATGGTAACTTGGAGAGCTATAGGCGGTCTATGAGCTCTTGGCGATTACTGATATTCTTTACGAGGATACACCATCTCCTATAAGATTGTCTAGGGTATGAATGAGAATCATTTACTTATTCCATCTTTATTTAAGAGTGCAATTTTAGTTCTTTAGTGGAATGAACTAAAGTTAATAGATTGAACCTAAGTGAATCATTTGTTGATTGTGATTGGGTTATGTCTATTGGAGCTTAAATTTAGATAGGCCCGCCAAGATCCCCAATCCACACGGACTTGCTGTAGGGAAAAATACTGTAGTACATGTAGCGGAAGCGAGACTAAAAATAAGATTTAGTGACTTTTAAAATTTTTCCTTTATGAACCTTAAACCCTTTAATTAATTAAACATGCATATACAATAACCAAAAAGTAGAATACCTTTTGTCGCGTGATCCGATTGACTTACGTCGATGGTAATCCGCAAGATCTTCAATCCTAGCACGAACGTGGATCACCTAGGAGCGTGGTCTCCCTTTTTCTTTGAATTGCAAACCTGTGAATGGACAAAACAAACTTTCTTTTCTTTGTTAGTCACAAAAACAATCAAAAGAATGACTGAGATTATTCCGGTCACTTTTGAGTTCTCAATCTAATGATCGAAACTCGCGTGAACCTAGATCGATATCGTATACACAAGCTTATTGATGATTAAGCAAATAGTATACTATCAAAGAATAATCTAACACTCCTATTTGTTTTTGTAGAATAAAAGCTTTCTATGAATTGAGAAGAAGAAGAAAAATTGTCTCCAGAACCACTTTGGTGGCCGAAATCTATATGTGGGAATATATAGGTGGCCGAAATTTTCCTCTCCTTGTCTTTTAGGGTTGCCGAAATCTCTCTCCTTTTTACACTAGGGTTGCCGCAAATCACCACCTCTAAAGGTTTGTGTTGCACCCTAATTTCCATAAAAGAATAGACTTCTAACCCTAATCTAACTCATAGTTATTTTATTCTTTTTAATGACTAAATTAAAAGACTTCTTATTTGAATAAATAAAATTAATTATTTATTTTCTTACCAAATAAGTCTTTTACTTTTAGTATACTACCAACAATAGTATAACATTAGGAATCATATTTCCTAATCAGAAAAAAATTTGTTTATTAATTAAACAATTAATTAATAAATTAATTAATTCTTATTTAATTAAAACAAATGAAACAAAATAATATATTAGGTTAAAACTTAACCTTGCCGCCCCACTTGAATAAATGGGCCAAAATATTATTTTCTTATTTCATTTAATCCATTGGACTTTAAATAAAAAGCCCACATGTGAACCAGACCCATTCTTACTAAAAGAAACAAGCCCACATGTCTTTCATTAATATATAAATATAATTGAGCAGCCCATTACTTAATAATGTGCAAATTATATTCTTAATATATTAAATGCAATTCTAGATGGACCCTTAAATTGGTCCGGTAGAATATATCAAGTGATCCATGCAAGTCCGTGTGGATTGGGATCTTGGCGGGCCATCTAAATTTAAGCTTCAATAGACATAACCTAATCACAATCAACAAATGATTCACTTAGGTCCGATCCATTAATTTTAACTCATTCCACTAAAGAGCTAAAATTGAACTCTTAAATAAAGATGGAAAAGGAAGATGCTCCTCATTCATACCCTAGACAATCATATAGGAGATAGTGTATCCTCGTGATTAATATCAGTAATCGCCAAGAGTTCATAGACCGCCTATAACTCTCCAAGTTACCATATTTACTCATATGACCACGTTTTGAACTTGGATATTTTGACTTGTCCAGAAGCCATGTTTTCAATAGACACTATCGAAAACTCAACATTGAGATTTAATATCCAATTACCTCAAAACATCCATATGATGATATTATACTCTCATTTAATTAAATGGAGCCACGATGTCCATATCTATAAATGAAGTCCTCTATCGATTAACAAATGAATATCACCAAACTATCGAGGATAGACTATGCGATATAATCGTACTCATTGATAACTCAAATGATATCACTTGCAACCATAAGTCCATCATTTATCTCAGGATTAAGATAGACTCTCCGATTGTCCTGATAATGAAAAGACTATTATCTATTGACGCACTACTACAAAAAATGCAAAAGAAATCGGTTTTTTTATATGGAAGAAATCGGTTTTTGAAATTTTTAAAACCGATCTCTTTTTGAGTGATTTAGAAAAAAAAGCGCAAAAGACATCGGTTTTTAACCGATGTAAAACAAGAGAAAAGAAATCGGTTTTACTTAAAACCGATTTAAAAACCTAGGAGAAAAGACATCGGTTTTAGTTAAAACCGATTTAAAAAACCTGATGTAAAATTGATGAATTACAAAAAAAAATCCCACCGTCGCCGGCCACCGACCAGCCACCACCGCCGGCCAACCCCACCTATGATAATAATGACAATTAATTGTCATTATGAGGAATCGAACTCGCAACCTCAAAGTCAAAGTGGTAAGCCTTTACCGCCTGACTACAAGATTGAATGTGTTAACAATTGCACAATATATATATATAACCTATATGAATTGTTAGAAAAAAAAAAAAAAAAAAAAAACTTGTTTGATAAATTTAAATTTACTCAACTAATCAAAATTCTAATTTCTACTACAAACATACATATATTAAATAAATTTTATTGGTGGGTTTATTTTTCATTTCATTTTTTATTGTGTGGTTTTGTGTTCTGCTAGAGATATTTTTATGCAAACGTTTTCCCTAAAACTGTATCTTTTGGCAGCGAAATAATTTTTTTTCATCTATGCTAGATTTTTTGATTTTTCGATACGAATCCAATGGTATAAAGAACGTAAAATTATGGGCGGTATTTTGAAAGTTATGATCAATTATTCGGTCAAAGGTCAGAAGCAATTGAATATATTTTTGTGCAAATGTTTTCTTAAAACTGTATCTTTTGGCAACAAAATCATTTTTTTTGTCCATGGTAGATTCTTTGATTTTTTGATACGAATCCAACGGTATAAAGAACGTAAAATTCCGGGTGGTATTTTGAAAGTTATGATCAATTATTCATGAGTACTCAAAGGTCGATCGATTGGAGATATTTTTGTGTAAAATTTTTCCTTAAGAAATAATTTTTTTTTTCCATGATGGATTCTTCGAATTTTCGATACGAATCCAACGGTATAAAGAACGTAAAATTCCGGGTGGTATTTTGAAAGTTATGATCAATTTTTCAGTCAAATGTCAGAATTGGAGATATTTTTGTGCAAACTCTTTCCTTAAAACTGTATCTTTTGGCAAGGAAATAAATTTTTTTGTCCATGTTGGATTCTTCAATTTTTTTATACGAATCCAACGGTTTAAAGAACGTTAAATTCCGGGCGGTATTTTGAAAGTTATGATCAATTATTCATGAGTACTCAAAGGTCAAGCGATTGGAGATACTTTTGTGTAAACTTTTTCCTTAAAACTGTAACTTTTGGCAAGGAAATAAATTTTTTTTTCCATGGTAGATTCTTCAATATTTCGATACGAATCCAACGGTATAAAGAACGTAAAATTCCGGTTGGTATTTTGAAAGTTATGATCAATTTTTCAGTCAAAGGTCAGAATTGAAGCGATTGGAGATATTTTTGTGTAAACTCTTTCCTTAAAACTGTATCTTTTGGCAAGGAAATAAATTTTTTTGTCCATTTTCAGTTCTTCAACTTTTCGATACGAATCCAACGGTATAAAGAACGTAAAATTCCGGGCGGTATTTTGAAAGTTATGATCAATTATTCATGAGTACTCAAAGGTCAAGCGATTGGAGATATTTTTGTGTAAACCTTTTCCTTAAAACTGTATCTTTTGGCAAGGAAATAAATTTTTTTTTCCATGGTAGATTCTTCAATATTTTGATACGAATCCAACGGTATAAAGAACGTAAAATTCCGGTTGGTATTTTGAAAGTTATGATCAATTTTTCAGTCAAAGATCAGAATTGAAGCGATTGGAGATAATTTTGTAAATATTCTTTCCTTAAAACTGTATCTTTTGGCAAGGAAATAAATTTCTTTGTCCATGTTGGGTTCTACAATTTTTCGATACGAATCCAACGGTATAAAGAACGTAAAATTCCGGTTGGTATTTTGAAAGTTATGATCAATTTTTCAGTCAAAGGTCAGAATTGAAGCGATTGGAGATATTTTTGTGAAAACTCTTTCCTTAAAACTGTATCTTTTGGCAAGGAAATAAATTTTTTTGTCTATGTTGGCTTCTTCAATGTTTCGATACGAATCCAACGGTATAAAGAACGTAAAATTCTGGGTGGTATTTTGAAAGTTATGATCAATTATTCAGTCAAAGGTTAGAAGCGATTTGTGAATCCGCGAGTGAGCTGTTTTCATCGCTCATTTTCTCACTTTTCCAAATCAATTTTTGGACTATTTTCTGATTTAAAAGTGTTTGTTTGCATGTCTACTTTCTTGTGTCAAAAGTTGAGCAAATAACGTTGAGTATTTTTAGAGATGTGCCCTTGAATGTGGACATAGGTTAGATTTGCTTTTGAATTTTGCTTTTAATATCGGTTTTTATAAAAACCGTTGTCTTTTCAACGCAAAATTTAAGACATCGGTTTTTATAAAAACCGATGTCTAAACGTTTTTTTTTATAATATCGGTTTTCTTAAAAACCGATGTCTTTTGAAATTGTAATTTTTAAGACATCGGTTTTTATAAAAACTGATTTCTAAAAGCTTTTTTAAAATCGGTTACCAAAAACCGATTTCTTTTAGTGATTTCTAGTGATGTCTTTAAGCATTTTTGTAGTAGTGACGGTTCTAGATAAAGCTTTTCATTGTGATCCTGTTCAATGCACCCAGTGCACTAGATCCTTTTGCTCGAAGACACTCCGATGATTTAGACTCATCATATCTCATTTGATCCCACTCAAATGCTAGCAAAAGAATTCTACAACTTTAACAAGATAAAGGTGCCCAACCTTTAACTTAAGTTGTGAACATTATTCAAGACTAACTAAAGAATTGTGTCTACCACATACATATCCAAATGTACGAACAATTCTTCTTTTCTCATAGTCTTTAGACCTTATGATTATTTACTTTGACAATTATAATATTAAACTATAAATGCTATACGATTTGTTAAACCAGAAATCACTTTATTAATATGAAAAAGATTGTTAATTACAACATTACACTCTTGCTATTGAGCATAATCCTAACACTTGCATGGATCACTTGATATATTCTACCGGACCAATTTATGGGTCCATCTAGAATTGTATTTAATATATTAAGAATATAATTTGCACATTATTTATTTAATGAGTTGATCAATTATATTAATATATTAATGAAAGGCATGTGGGCTTGTTTCTTTTAGTAAGGATGGGTCTGGTTCACATGTGGGCTTTTTAATTAAAGTCTAATGGATTAAATAAAATAAGAAAATAATGTTAGGCCCATGTATATGGTGTGGGCGGCAAGACTAGAATAATAGTCTAAAATATTATTTTATTTGATTGATTGATTAAATGGAAATTAATTAATTTATTAGTTAATCATTTAATTGAGAATCAAAATCTCTTTCTGACTAGGAAATATGTTTCTTAGTGGTATACTATTGTGGTAGTATATTAAATGTAAAAGACTTTATTTGGTAAGTAGATAAATAAGGCATTTATTTATCTAGTCAAATAAGGAAGTCTTTTATACAGTCACAAATACACTAAAGAGTTGGATTAGGGTTTGGAATTCTAAGAAAATCTACCTAGGGTTAGGATTTAAGTCAAAAGACACAAATCCTACATGGTAAAGGATTTCGGCCTCAATATATAAATATATATGGCAATTAATTGCCGGAATATATAGATATATATATATATATATATATATATATATATATATATATATATATATATTTATTTATACGGTCAAATATATATAATATATGGTGCAGAAGACATATATAATATACTGTGCAAGATTACCACACAAGACATATATTGTGCACGGTCATATATATAATATAAAAGGCATGCAGAATCCGAAAAAATATATATATTTTAATAGGGTGCAGCTTTTATAAAATAGACCTAATATATATATTTGGTGCAAAGAGCATTTTGCGGCTAATATGTATATATTCTTTGTATAGAATTTGGTGAACCCTAGGTCTTGGACTTGAGAGTTATTTCTTTTGCTTGAGAAAAATAAAATCCAACTCTGAGACTAGTGTGATTATTTTCGGCCAAGAGAAAAGTGAGAAGAGATTGTTCTTATTTTGATAGTGCACTGGTAACTTTTACACCAAAAGGTTTTGTGCACAATTTCGAATAAGGTTCACGTGAGTTTCGATCTAATGATTGTGAATTCAAAAGTGACCGGAACATTCTTTGTAATCTCTTGGAATTTATTGTGACTAACGATCAAGAGAAGAGATTTTGATTTCCATCCTTCAGGTATGCAATTCAAAGAAAGGGAGACCACGCTCCTAGGTGATTCACGTTCGTGATTGGATTGGAAGATCTTGCGGATTACCATCGACACAAGTCAATCGGATCACGCGACAAGAGGTATGTTACTTTTTGATACGTATGTTTAATTAATTAAAGGGTTAAGGTTCAAATTATGGAAAGATTTTAAACTATACTAAACTTTTTTTTTAGTCTCGCTTCCGCTGCGTTGACCATATTTTTCCCTACAATTGGTATCAGAGCCTAGGTTGAACCCTTTTAATTAATTAACGTATATATACGTGAATTTATTTCTTTTTATTGTGTTTATGCATGTTTAGAAAGAGATGGCACTCTAGGTATTCGCATATATAATTACATGTGGATGTATGGATTTATATATGTTTTTATGTGGATTGTTGTTGCTCGATTTTGGTCCTAGAATTTCAATGTATTTTTTGTTTCGGATTTGTAACAAGAAGGGTGGTCTATCATCGCCATAATTCCTTCTTGGTAGTTGCTATTTTTTTTATTTTAGTGTATTAATATTATGTGCAGTTTTTTTATTGTAATAAATTTTAGTGCAGTTTTTTATTGTAAAAAATACTGCAGTGATTAAAAAAATAAAATAAAAAAATACTGCAGTGTTATATTTGTTTAAATACTGCTGTAATGTATTCGGGTATTGAAGATTCGAAGACATGAAGAAAAGGAAGCAACCGGAACCAAGAACGAGCACCGTGCGTACCCTAGGAGTGGATTGGGCTGCGCATGGCAAGCCCATATCATGGTGGGCTGCGCACGACAGCCCCTTTGTGGGGTTGTGGGGTGTGCACGCCTATGGGGGGCAGCCGAGGGATGTGTGGATGGTTGATGGCCATTTGAAGATCTTGTATTCCTAACAAATTGTAATTTACTTGCTTTTCTAGGATGGACCAAAATTGTGGCTATTTATTTTTTGCATAAATATTACAATATTTGTTATTGTATGATAACATGTCATATAGAATAGGAGTGCCACTCATATATCTCTTTTGGTATGAACATACATTGAATGATTTACATATCTAAATTGGCATTTAGATAACTTGGTAAATCATTCTATGGGATTTAATCACACGCCTTAAATAATTGAGTGGGAGAAGGTGTTTTGTAACACCTATGGCCTCCAAGGTTAGTTGATCTTTATTATTTATTGGTAATCCCCCCAAGGGGCGTCCATGAATGGAATTTAGCAACATACTTCCTTATAAGGATAGACTAGACAATGGACTCAAACGAGATCTACTCCCCAAAGAGGGATTTTCGTGAGAGAAAATTGAGGGTCGATATCTTGGTAACACACTCAATGTAATTTTATTGATATCCTCCCAAGAGTTCTTGTCAGTAAAATTGCAAGGCTAAAATTGAAAACGCTGGTTGTTATGTTAACAATTAGGTGGGACCTAGTCTAACTAGTAAATAGTGCGAACTCCCAAAGGAGGCGTAACATTTATGGGTATTAGATCACCGTTAAATTTTTATGATTGAGTTATTTATTTAAACCAAGATAAATATTCGAAAGTGCTTTATCATGATTATTTACTCATATATATTTTTGTTTTATTCAGAAATCATGACCCCATCCCTAATGAATATCTTAAAAGACAATATTTTAACTGGAGATAATTATGTCATATGGAAAAGGAAAATTGGGTTGTTGCTGCAAGCTGAAAAACATAAGTTTGTTCTGTCTGCTCCTAAACCACCTGCTCCTACTTATGAATCTCAGATTCATATGGTTGGTAATGTTGCTACTGTTAAGGCCCATCAAAAGGTCAAGGAACAACAGAAGAAAAAGCAACTTGGGCCTACCAAGAAGGAGACCAAGAAAGTAACCAAGATCAAAGGGAAGTGCTCCTTTTGTGGTGAAAAGGGACATTGGAAAAGAAATTACCCGAAGTCCCAAAACAAGAAGAAACAAGGTAATATTAATTATCTTGAAACATGTTTTCTGGCAGATCCTACAGATTCTTGGATCATAAACTCTGGAGCCACAAATCATGTTTGTTATTCCTTACAGGGGTTCCAAGAAAGGAGAAAGCTGAATAAGAATGAAATCAACTTGCGTTTGGGCAACGGAACGTTAGTGTCTGCAAGTGCAGTGGGAGATATTATAGTTAATCTAGATTTTTTCAGGCATTTAGATTTGATAGACGTTTATTATGTACCTCAATTCAAGAGAAATTTAATTTCAGTTTCTTGTTTGAATAAATTTGGATATTCGTTTACTTTTAATAAAGATTTTATTATTAGTAAGAATAACAAATTTATTTGCAAAGGTACATTGGAAAATGGCTTATTCTTTTTGCATAAAAATATCTCTCACTCGTTAGACACAGCATTAACGGAACCTAATCATAAAAGAGTAAAATTATCAATAGATGAAACCTACCTATGGCATTTACGCCTAGGTCATATTAACCTTAATAGGATTAAAAGATTGGTAAGTGACGGACCTTTAAGTGACTTAAAGGTTGATGATCTACCAACTTGTGAATCTTGTTTGGAAGGTAAGATGACCAAAATGTCGTTCTCGGCCAAAGGCGCAAGAGCCACTGAATGTTTAGGATTCATACACACTAATGTATGTGGTCCTATGAGCATTCAAGCTAGAGGTGGATATAAGTACTTCATCGCCTTCACAGATGATTACTCGAGATTTGGTTATGTGTATCTCATACGACATAAGTCGGATGCTTTTGATATGTTCAAAGCATTCAAAGCTGAAGTAGAAAATCAGCTTGAGAAACACATAAAAATCTTAAGATCTGATCGTGGTGGAGAATATCTATCTAGTGGGTTTTCAGCAATATCTTATTGATAATGGGATAGTTTCTCAGTTTTCTGCACCAGGTACACCTCAACAGAATGGGGTAGCAGAAAGGAGAAATAGAACTCTTTTAGACATGGTTAGTTATTCAACACTTCCTATTTCTTTTTGGGGATATGCTTTACAAACTACTATATACATTCTAAACGATGTACCATTTAAGTCCGTTCCTCAAACACCGCATGAGTTGTGGACTGGGCGCAAGCCTAGTTTACAACACTTAAGGATATTTGGTTGTCTTGCACATGTGTTAAAAGGAAAGACAGAAAAGATGGAGTCTCGTTCGGAAACATGTATATTTGTAGGGTATCCAAAAGAAACTAAAGGATATTATTTCTATAGTCCTTCAGATCTTAAAGTATTTGTTTCGACAAATGCTAAATTTCTGGAAAAGGACTATATGAATGATTTTGTGCCTAGAATTAGAATTGTCCTGAATGAGATGTCAGGAGATACAATTCCACGAGAGGTTACACAAACTAACCCAATTGTAAGTTCCGATCCAACACAAAATCAACAACCTACCATTCCTCGTCGTAGTGGGAGGGTTAGAACACAACCCGAAAGATACATCGGACTGGGAGAATCAGTGGAGAATCTCCCGGACGACGATGATCCCTACACGTATAAGGAAGCAATAGAGGATGTTAATAGTCGCCATTGGCAAAAGGCAATGCAATATGAGATTGAATCCATGTTCGATAACAAAGTCTGGTCCCTTGTAGACTTGCCTAAAGGGATAAAACCCATTGGGTGCAAGTGGGTATACAAGAGGAAAAGAGGTATGGATGGAAAGGTGGAAACCTTTAAAACTAGATTGGTAGCTAAAGGGTATACACAGAAAGAAGGTATCGATTACGAGGAAACCTTCTCTCATATGGCCATGCTTAAATCCATTAGGATACTCTTATCCATTGCAGCATCTTTAGATCTAGAGATTTGGCAAATGGACGTCAAGACAGCTTTCCTTAATGGAAGTTTTGACGAAAGCATCTATATGATGCAACCATAAGGATTCATTGAAAAGGGCCAATTGGAAAAGGTATGCAAGTTGCAGAAATCCATATATGGATTAAAGCAAGCATCTAGATCCTGGAACATAAGGTTCGATCAAGCTGTGAAAGGTTTTGGATTTATTCAGAATCCTGACAAACCTTGTGTATACAAAAGGATTAAGGGCGACAAGTTGGTTTTCCTGATTCTTTATGTTGATGATATACTACTTATTGGAAACGATGTAGGTGTATTGACATCAGTAAAAGAATGGTTAGCAAAATAATTTGATATGAAGGACTTAGGAGAAGCAAGTTTTATTCTAGGTATCCAAGTAATATGGGATAGAAAGAATAAAACGATTGCATTATCCCAAGCTTCATATATAGACAAGATCTTGTCTAGATTTTCCATGCAGGATTCCAAGAAAGGTATGTTACTTTTCAGACATGGAATCAAGCTTTCTAGGGAACAAGTTCCTAAGAATGAGCGTGAAGAGCAATTCATAAGTAGAGTTCCATATGCCTCGGCAGTTGGAAGTCTCATGTATGCAATGCTCTGCACTAGACCAGATATTTGTTTTGCTGTTGGCATAGTTAGCAGGTTTCAATCGAAACCTGGTCCTGATCACTGGACGGCAGTCAAGCATATTTTCAAGTATCTTAAGAGAACGAGAGATAATATGCTTGTATACTCTGGAGGGGATTTAATTCCCGTTGGGTATACAGATTCTGATTTCCAATCAGATTCTGACTCTAGAAAATCCACATCAGGGGCTGTGTTTACTACTGGAGGAGGAGCAGTTATATGGAGGAGTATCAAGCAATCTTGTATTGCTGATTCCACCATGGAAGCTGAGTATGTTGCTGCATGCGAGGCTGCCAAAGAGGCTATTTGGCTCCGCCAATTCTTGATTGACTTGGAAGTTGTTCCTAGTGCGAATAAGCAGATCACTATCTACTGTGACAACAGTGGAGCAGTGGCTAATTCGACAGAACCAAAAAGTCATAAGAGAGGAAAACACATTGAAAGGAAGTATCACCTTTTAAGGGAAATTGTATATCGGGGTGAGAACATGGGAATGAGAGATATGACACATTTGCTATAGCGCAAGTGGGAGATTGTTAGGATTATGCTCAATAGCAAGAGTGTAATAGTGTTTTTGACAATCTATTCATATTAATAATGTGATTTCTGGTTTAACAAATCTTATAGCATTTATAGTTTAATTATTACAATTGTCAAAAGTAAATAATCATAAGGTCAAAAGACTATGAGAAAAGAAGAATTGTTCGTACATCTGGATATGTATGAGGTAGACACAATTCTTTAGTTAGTCTTGAATAATTTTCACAACTTAAGTTAAAGGTTGGGCACCTTTATCTTGGTAAAGTTGTAGAATTCTTTTGCTAGCATTTGAGTG
Source organism: Acer yangbiense (assembly GCA_008009225.1). Taxonomy (NCBI): domain Eukaryota; kingdom Viridiplantae; phylum Streptophyta; class Magnoliopsida; order Sapindales; family Sapindaceae; genus Acer; species Acer yangbiense. Next base: position 31,546,771 of record CM017764.1, read on the forward strand.
GGATCAAATGAGTTATGATGAGTCTGAAATCATCAGAGGGTCTTCGAGTAAAAGAATCTAGTGCACTGGGTGTATTGAACTAGATCACAATGAAATACTTTATCTAGAACCGTCAATAGATAATAGTCTTTTCATTATTAGGACAATCAGAGAGTCTTTCTTAATCCTGAGATAAATGATGGACTTATGGTTGCAAGTGGTATCATTTGAGTTATCAATGAGTACGATTATATAGCATAGTCTATCCTCGATAGTTTGGTGATATTCATTTGTTAATCGATAGAGGACTTCATTTACAGATATGGACATTGTGGCTCTATTTATTAAATGAGAGTAGAATATCATCATATGGATGTTATGAGGTATTGGATATTGAATCTTAACGTTAAGTTTTCGATAGAGTCTATTGAAACATTGCTTCTGGACAAGTCAAAATATCCAAGTTCAAAATGTGGTCATATGAGTAAATATGGTAACTTGGAGAGCTATAGGCGGTATATGAGCTCTTGGCGATTACTGATATTCTTTACGAGGATACATTATCTCCTATAAGATTGTCTAGGGTATGAATGAGAATCATTTACTTATTCCATCTTTATTTAAGAGTGCAATTTTAGTTCTTCAGTGGAATGAACTAAAGTTAATAGATTGAACCTAAGTGAATCATTTGTTGATTGTGATTGGGTTATGTCTATTGGAGCTTAAATTTAGATAGGCCCGCCAAGATCCCCAATCCACACGGACTTGCATGGATCACTTGATATATTCTATAGGACCAATTTATGGGTCCATCTAGAATTGTATTTAATATATTAAGAATATAATTTGCACATTATTTATTTAATGGGTTGATCAATTATATTAATATATTAATGAAAGGCATGTGGGCTTGTTTCTTTTAGTAAGAATGGGTCTGGTTCACATGTGGGCTTTTTAATCAAAGTCTAATGGATTAAATAAAATAAGAAAATAATATTAGGCCCATGTATATGGTGTGGGCGGCAAGACTAGAATAATAGTCTAAAATATTATTTTATTTTATTGATTGATTAAATGGAAATTAATTAATTTATTAGTTAATCATTTAATTGAGAATCAAAATCTTTTTCTGACTAGGAAATATGTTTCTTAGTAGTATACTATTGTGGTAGTATAATAAATGTAAAAGACTTTATTTGGTAAGTAGATAAATAAGGCATTTATTTATCTAGTCAAATAAGGAAGTCTTTTATATAATCACAAATACACTAAAGAGTTGGATTAGGGTTTGGAATTCTAAGGAAATCTACCTAGGGTTAGGATTTAAGTCAAAAGACACAAATCCTACATGGTAAAGGATTTCGGCCTCAATATATAAATATATATGAAATATATATGGCAATTAATTGCCGGAATATATAGATACATATATATATATATATATATATATATATATATATATATATATATTTATTTATTTATTTATACGGTCAAATATATATAATATATGGTGCACAAGACATATATAATATACTGTGCAAGATTATCACACAAGACATATATTGTGCACGGTCATATATATAATATAAAAGGCATGCAGAATCCGAAAATATATATATATATTTTAATAGGGTGCAGCTTTTATAAAATAGACCTAATATATATATTTGGTGCATAGAGCATTCTGCGGCTAATATGTATATATTCTTTGTATAGAATTTGGTGAACCCTAGGTCTTGGACTTGAGAGTTATTTCTTTTGCTTGAGAAAAATAAAATCCAACTCTGAGACTAGTGTGATTATTTTCGGCCAAGAGAAAAGTGAGAAGAGATTGTTCTTATTTCGATAGTGCACTGGTAACTTTTACACCAAAAGGTTTTGTGCACAATTTCAAATAAGGTTCACGCGAATTTCGATCTAACGATTGTGAATTCAAAAGTGACCGGAACATTCTTTGTAATCTCTTGGAATTTATTGTGACTAACGATCAAGAGAAGAGATTTTGATTTCCATCCTTCAGGTATGCAATTCAAAGAAAGGGAGACCACGCTCCTAGGTGATTCACGTTCGTGATTGGATTGGAAGATCTTGCGGATTACCATCGACACAAGTCAATCGGATCACGCGACAAGAGGTATGTTACTTTTTGATACGTATGTTTAATTAATTAAAGGGTTAAGGTTCAAATTATGGAAAGATTTTAAACTATACTAAACTTTTTTTTTAGTCTCGCTTTCGCTGCGTTGACCGTATTTTTCCCTACACACACACCACTCTCACCTTTCCACATTCTTATTTACATGCTTACAATAAACTCTAGAACTTGAAATGGTTGATGAATCACACCTCCCTGCGGAACGATACCCTCGCTTGCCGCTTTACTAGTCTTTTGCTAGTTTAGAGCACATTGCGTAGGAAACCCCTTTTTAAATGAAATAATCTTTTGATCCTTGCGATTTTTTTAACGACGGAAAAAGTGTGTATCAGCACCAGGAAGGCAACCTCAAGCTCAACCTACAAGAGCCTTTCAACCAACATTTCTCAACCTATGGCTCATAAAGGAAAGGGACCAATCATGCAAGCTATACCTCGGAAGCAAACTAGACCGGTTTAACAACGAAGATGGATTGAACCCACTCAACCACAAAGACATGGGAAAGCTCCTATGTACGCACAAGGACAAGGTATGATTCCTTATTTTATTTCTACATGTCATTTTTATGGTTTTGATGGTCATATTAGACCAAGATGCTTTCGTTATATTAAAATGTGCAAAACTAAAAGCATGATTGAGAAAAAAAAAGAAAAATGACATGATGCATGTTCCTAGGAATGAGAAAATTGATTTGCATGATCCTAGGATTTCTAGAGCCAATGTACCAAAGACCACTAGGAAAGAAAATGTATCACCTAGGTGGATTAGAAAGAATGAAAATGCTTGCCATGTTGCACAAATTGCCTTGAAGGCAAATTCTTCTAATTTTTGGTATTTAGATAGTGGGTGCTCTAGGCACATGACGGGAAACAAGAGTTTCTTCGAGACTCTTGTCATGGAGGAAGGAGGAATTGTCACCTTTGGTGATGGATCCAAGAAAAGTGTAAGAGGGAAAGGAACCATTTCCATTCCCGGATTACCCTCCTTGTCCAATGCTTTATTTGTTGATGGCCTAAAAGCCAATTTGATAAGCATTTCACATCTAAGTGATGAAGGACTTTCCGTCTTATTTTGTAAAAATGATTGCTCTATCCTATTTGTAAGGATTCCCATTCTTTGATTGGCTTATTTCATGGACAAACCACATGTTGGGGTTTATTGTGTAATGGTAGTTTGGGAGTTTTTGAATCAAGCTCAAAGGCCCTTTCAAGACCTCAAGGGACAAGCACGCCAAAGGTATAATCTCTAGTGCTTAGTTCTTTCTTTGAAGAGATTTAGATTGCACACACTCACTTAGCATTCTTGCATTTGTGGGCATACTTTTCACATGTCACATTTCACACTTGCACTTTGATGTTGTATTTTGTGTGTGCTTATGTGCCTTGTAATTTGTTTCCCGATATTGCTCGGAAACGTCCACGCTTGCACTAGTATGTGCTTGGTTTGCGTGAAGACCACCTATGGAGAATGCCATTGGCTTCTCCTTTGATTTCACCTCTTTTGGTGAAACGGCGGTTATGATCGGTAGCCTGGTAACCGAATGAAACCGCGTTTGAGTCCAGAGACCTCTAGATCAATTCTGCGGTTATGATTGACGGCCACGACCGCCGTTCGAAACCGCCGTTCATACCTGATTGATTTAATCTCTCGGGTTTGATTCTGCGGTTAATTCGATGGCTTAGTCACCGCTGATTGAAACCGCCGTTATTCCCCTGCCTTTCTCGGGAGCCATTCGGCGGTTGTGAACGGCGGCCTGGCCGCCGATCGAAACCGCTGATCGGTGAGTTTCAGGGGCAAACTTGTCTTTTCACATGCTCTGTTTTTCATGCCTATAAATACATCACTTTCTCTTGTTCTTAATGTGACTCTTTAATCATCAAGAACCCTGCTTTTAAAAGAGAGATTTTTAAGAGAGAAAGCAACCAAGTTTGCTCATTTAAACACTCAAACCAAAATTCATATGCATCAAAATTCATCTAGCATCTTCTAGTATATCTAGGATGCTTGCTTGCATGGGTCTTTCATCATCACACTTGTCTTGGTAAGTTTTTCACTATTATCACATATAGTTAGTGTTTTATTTATTATGGCATCTCTTTCATTACTTGATTATTCTTAGATTAGATTCTAATATTCAAGATAGAGATTGTTGTGTTGATTTGATTGAGTGTTGCATTGTGATAGCTAATTAGGTTTTTGCTTAATCTTGATTAGCTAAACTATTTGACATGTCATTTAGTTCTTAATATCTATGATTGCTTTTATTGCAAAATCATCATCTTAGATAAGAAGATATAGGGTTCCCTTGCTCTATGTTGCATTTTGGATATTCACATATTCACTTAGGGTGTTAATCTCTTCTTAGAGAATTAAGTCTTGTGTTGTGACCAGGATTAGGTTGCTTAATTCACAAGCAATTGGACTAGGTCCACTTATACCGGGATTAGATAGGTGTGTGATTACTTCCGGGATTAGGTAGTAATCGTTTTACACATTTAGTGGATTCGAGGTTCTAGTGTGGCTCGCTTATTAGCCTGTGGTTTTTTCCCATGAGGGTTTCCACGTAAAAAATCAAGTGTTGTTTATATTTCCGCATCTTATTACACTTGCTTTATTTTATTGACTATTAGGGGTATTTTCGTAATCTTGACCATACACGGAAAATTGGGTAAAATCTTTAAAATCTATTCCCCCCCCCCATCTAGATTAATATTTAACACACCGTGAGAACTTTCAATTGGTATCAGAGCGGGTTCCTAGATGTACTTAGGTGATCCTTGCTTATTTTGGTGTGTTTTTGCATTTGTGTGATTTTTGTTCATTCATACATTTTGCTTACATTTCATTTCATTCATATTTTACAATAAGTGGAAACGGTGGCAACAACGAGGGGGCTTCTAGCACGAGACCTCCTCTTCTCACCGAATTGAACTATTCCCAATGGAAAGGGAAGATGGAATCCTACATATCTCAAATTCACGACCGTGCATGGATGGCGGTGGAAGATGGATATGATCTACCCATGATGACTCCTACGGGTGGAGGAGTAGAAGTATTGAAGCCTAAGGCGCAATGGAACACGCAAGAGTTTGAGGCTTCAAAGTGGAATAGGAAGGCAATGCACACCATCCTTTATGCAATGGATGAAAATCAGTATAAGCTAATTCAGAATACTCAAATCGCGAAAGTGGCTTGGGACATTTTACAAGTTGCACATGAAGGAACCGAGGTGGTGAAGGAATCCAAGCTTCAAGTCCTCCAAACTCAATTCGAGTTACTTAGGATGGGAGAGGATGAATGCTTTAATGATTTCGAAATCAAATTAATGGATATCGTTAATCAAAGTCACCAACTCGGAGACCCGTATTCGGATAGGAGAGTTAAGCAGAAAATTATGAGGTCTCTCCCCGATAGGTTTGAATCTAAGGTAACGGCTTTAGAAGAAAATAGTGGATATAAGGATATGAAGCCGAGTGAGGTGATTGGGAGACTTCTAGCTTATGAGTCTAGGAAGGGTCCTATCTCCACACCTCTTAAAAAGCAAAAAGGAATTGCTTTGAAAGCCTCCAAGGATGAAAATGAGGCAAAGAAGAATGACTCGGATGAAGACCTTGCATTATTTGTGAAGAGATTCAAGAGGGTCATGAAGTTCGGGAAAAAGAACTTTGGTTCCAAAGGTCAAAACTTCAAGAAAAAGGGTTCCTACAACAAGTTTGAGCATAGGAAAGAGAAGACTGAAAGGAAAGGGGTCCGATGCTTTGAGTGTGGTGGGATAGGTCACTTTGCCCCCGAATGTGCAAATCACAATGAGAAGAAAAAGGGAAAAGTGATTGCCGCCACTTGGGGTGGAAGTAGTGATGACTCCAATGAGGGAGATGAGTCTTCGGATGATGAAGAGCTCATGGCTAACCTCTTAGCTTTTGCCTCCTTTCACAAAAGCAAAAGTGCTAGTGAAAGAGAGGAAGAGAGTCAAGAGGAAAATGACTCAAGTGAAGAAGAAAGTGATTCCTCTTCTAACTCCATAAATGGATTTGTGGAGAAAAAGGTGCTTGCTAAATACCATGCCGAGTTTAATGATTTAGCAATCAAGAGCACAAGAAAGATTCAAAGATTGAGAGAAGAAAATCTTGAACTTTCATCTCATAATGACCACTTAAGTGAACAAGTGGAAAGACTCAAGAAAATTGAAGATAAGCTAAGTATGAAGTAAGACTTATCTAAGAGGAATGAAGAAGGGCTTAAGAAAGAGCTTGAAGAAGTAAAAGAGTCTATGACTGGGATGGATTCTAGCACCAAGAAGCTTGACCATATACTTGGTGTTAGAAAGAGTCCGTGTGACAAGAGGGGTCTTAGGTATGAAGATGGCAAGAAGATCTCAACCTCTAACAAGACCGTGTTTGTCAAGAGTTTGGGGAACGAAGAAGCTTCATTCGTGCAATCTCCTAGGAAGAAGTTAGAACTAGGACAATGTTCAAAGAATGCATAAGTGAAGTTGGCGCCAAGAAGGCAACTTCTAGCTCAACCCTCTAGGGTCCCTCAAGCCAACATTCCTCCACTATTGGCTCACAAAGGAAAGAGACCAATCATGCAACCTCAAGCTAGGAAGCAAGCTAGACCGGTTCAACAACGAAGATGGATTGAACCCTCTCAACCACAAAGACATGGACAAGCTCCCATGCAGGCACAAGGATAAGGTATGATTCCTTATTTTATTCATATATGTCATTTTTGTGGATTTGATGGTCATATTAGACCAAATTGCTTTCAATATATTAAAATGTGTAGAACACGAAGCATGATTGAAAAGAGAAAGAATAGAGCCAAGATGCATGTTCCTAGGAATGATAAAATTGATATGCATGTTCCTAGGATAACTAGAGCCCATGTATCAAAGACCACTAAGAAAGCTAATATTGTTTCTAGGTGGATTAGAAAGATTGAAAATGTTTGCCATGTTGCTCAAATAGCCTTGAAGGCAAATTCTTCTAATTTTTGGTATTTAGATAGTGGGTGCTCTAGGCACATGACAGGAAGCAAGAGTTTCTTCGAGACTCTTGCTATGGAGGAAGGAGGATATGCCACTTTTGGTGATGGATCCAAAAAGAAAGTTGCAGGGAAAGAAACCATTTCCGTTCCCGGTTTACCCTCATTATCTAATGCTTTGTTTGTTGATGGCTTGAAAGTCAATTTAATAAGCATTTCTCATCTTAGTGATGAAGGATATTCCGTCATGTTTAGTAAAAACGATTGCTCTATCCTAAAGATCGATGGACAAACCTTGTTGAAAGGAATGAGATCTAATGACAATTGTTATTGTCTTTAAGCTAGAATAGTCTCAAACAATGTGTCCATGGATGAGCAAATAGAGTTGTGGCATGAAAGACTTGGCCACATGAACTTTAGGGATTTACAAACACTTGGAAAGTTCTATTGTGTGCGTGGCCTCCCTAAGCTAGGGAAGAAAGCCAATGGTGTTTGTGGACCTTGCCAACAAGGAAAACAAACAAAAAGCTTGCACAAAAAGGGCAAGTATCTCTCCACCAAGGAGCCCCTAGAGCTTCTCCATATGGATCTAATGGGTCCTATGCAAACCGAGAGTTTAGGTGGAAAGAGATACAATTTTGTTTGTGTAGATGATTTCTCTAGGTTCACATGAACATATTTTCTTAGAGAAAAATCCAAAACTTTTGATAAGTTTAAAATGTTTTGTACTAAAATACAAAATGAAATGAATTCTAACATTAAAAGCATTAAACGGATTAGAAGTGACCATGGGAGGAAATTTGAGAATGCCTCTTTTGAAAGCTATTGCAATAGCTTAGGCATCTCCCATGAGTTTTCGACTCTTAGGACACCTCAACAAAATGGAGTTGTTGAGAGGAAGAATAGGGCCCTTCAAGAGATGGCCTGTATGATGTTGCTTAGCAACAATGTCCCTAGGAACCTATGGGCCGAAGCCGTCAATACGGCTTGCTATATAGGGAATAGAGTTTTCCTAAGGCCCGGATCTAGAAATACCTCCTATGAGTTATGGAAGGGTAGGAAGCTTGAAACAAATACAATAATACTCGATGTGTATGATAAATATATCTAGAGGAGGGGGGGGGGGGGGGGGGGGGGGGGGGTGAATAGATTTTAACTATTATTACCCAATTTTTGCATGCAAGTCAATTTTACGAAAATGCCCCTACTACTCAAAAATACAAGCAAGTGTAGCATAGTGCGGAATTTAAATAACACTTGATGTATACGTGGAAACCCAACCACTAGGAAAAACCATGGGCTATTTAGTGCGCCATACTCAGACCTCGAAATCCACTAATTGAAATGGAGTTTACAACCTATGTAGACCTTGTCTAACACTCCGGTCTATAACCCCCCACTTCTACCACTCGGGCCTTTAAAAGTGGCTCTAGTCCAATTGCTTAAGGCCTAAGCAATCTTAGCCTCAAGACTTAATTCTCTATGAAGAGATTATGCAACCTATGTGAATATGTATAAATATTCAAATAACAAACAAGGCTAGGTAACCTTAGATGCTTATATAGGATGATGATATAATCAATTTAAATCAACCATAGATATCAATTGCTAAATGACATGTCAAATAGCTTAGCTAATAAAGATTAATCAAAAACCTAATTAGCTATCACAATACAACACTCAATTAATTCATCACAATTAATTCTCTATTCTTGTATTTATCATATGATCAAAAACATAAAAGTAAATTAAAAGAGAATAGCTTGATAGTAAAAATATTAGAATAAGATGAAGTTAATCAAAATCTTACCAAGCAAGTTGTGATGATGCAAATCCAATCATAGATGCATTCTATATAGTCATAGAAGATGCAATATGAAATTTAATGCAAAAAGGATTTGATTTGAGTGTTTAAAGGTGAGTTCTTGATTTGATGTTTTCTCAAAAATCTCTCTTTTAAGTTTAGGATTCTAAGGAGTCAAAGAACTTAATCAGAGAATGAGAAAGTAAGATATTTATAGACATCAAGAATTGGGCATGTGAAAAGACAATTTTGCCCCTGAAACGCACCAATCGGCGATTTCATTCAGCGGCCAGGCAGCTGTTTACAACCACCGAATTGAACCCGGGAAGAACAGGGGAACAACGGCAGTTTTGAAACCGTCAATTAAACCGCAGAATCAAACCCGAGAGATGTAAATCGATCAGGTATGAACGGCGGTTTTGAACAGCGGTCGGTGGCCGCCGATCGTAACCGCAGAATCACTCTAGACCTTTCTGGACTGAAACGACGGTTTCAATTCGACGGCCAGGCCGCCGATCAAACCACCGATTCACTAGTGATGGTGAATCTAAAGGAGAAGCCAAGAGCATTCTCCATGGGCGGTCTTTGCGTAAAACCAAGCACATTCTAGTGCATGCGCGGACGTTTCCGAACACTATCGGGAAATGAATTACTAAGCACATATACACACAACAAGATATCAAACAAAGTGCTAGTATGTAAAATGACATGTGAAGAGTATGCACACAAGAACAAGTATGCTAAGTGTATGTGTGCTAACTAAATCTCTTCAAGGAAAACCAAGCACTAGAAATTATACCTTTGGCGTGCTTGTCCATTGAGGTCTTGAAAGGGCCTTTGAGCTTGAAGTTCAATCACCAAAACTACCCTTACACAATCAACCCCAACATGTGGTTTGTCCACGAAATAAGCCAATCAAGATATGGGAATCCTTACAATCTGCCCATTTGGCTATTTCGTGGCAAAACCACCACTCACATTGATTCCTCACAACATAATAGAAACTACGGGTCTACAATGATTTTCTACTTTACAAAGAGATATATAAAAATAATCTTGAAGTTTTCAATCTCAAGTAGAACAATCAATCCCTGAAAGCAAAGTTTCTATACTTTCCAATTCAAGAAAAATGTGAGATTAATCAAGTGAGAACATAAACAAGCATTTGCATTCTTGAAAATTAAACACAACATCATGCAATGTAGATGAATGCAATGCTCCCCCTCAAAGGGTTACTCCCCCTCAATGTGTTGTCTCCCCAACATGCACAATTGCTACCACAATTTGCAACTCCCCTTACCACCATTTTACTCCCCCTTTTTGTCATGATATAGGCAAAGGAGTAGTCCCCAACCGAGTCACTTAGCAAAGAGAGATAGTAGCAAACTATATACTTGCATAATCATATAATCCACTTTATGCAACTCAATCAATTGGAGAGGAACAAGGAGATTTATTTAAAAAAAAATGTGTGAATCAAAACATGCTTTGCATACAAGGCATGTAGCATTCAAGTCCAAAATACAATGGTATTTGGCAAAGCAAATGACAAAGGTTTCTAATAAGAATTCAAACCAATTTCACCAATGTCATGAGAGAAGCAAGGATATAGTGTTTTCATTGATTTTAATTTATGAGCAACTATATCCATCATTATAAGCCAAACATGTCATGAGCAACTTTGCACTCTATTTGATTTTTTCGGGAATGAAACCCGTATGATAGTAGACATGTTCAACAAATAAAGAAGGAGAGACATTTGGATTTTACAATCCTTTGAACAGATACAAGATCCTTTATTCATTTTGAGTCTCATAAGCTTTTTCACACAAGTTTTGCATTTAAAAATTGCAATCATCAATTCATGCTTTTTCATTTGAGCATGTCATTTGAATTTCATGCATTTCATATGTCATTAGCATGTTATAAAAACAACTCATGCTTTTCAATTTTTAAGCATGTCATTAAGAATCATCATGTCATGGAGATAACTATAGGTCATTCAAATCATATTTCCTATGTAAATCTCCTAGTCCAAAAATGCATGTTTGAACATAAATATGACATGGATTGTATACAAGCATGGTTCACACTTATTGAATTGAAAACATATATACATATGTGCAACCAAGCTTACTCAAGCAATCAACAAAGAAGCATAAGATTTTTTGAATATTTGCATGCAACAAGTATGCAATAGCTCTCTTTGCTTGAGTTCCCCATATGGGGTCATCATCATCCTTCATCAATGAAGGTCATGAGGTCCTATAGACCTCTCAAGTCCATTTGACTTGGTTGAACCTATTTGAGACTTGTTAGTCTCGTAGCAAGCCGGTTCATTTTTTCTTATTCACATAGATATGACATTTTTCTTCTTAGTGGTCAATGGTTCAAGAGTTCTAGAAATAATAGGATCATGAATATGAATTTTTTCTTTCCTATTAACATGCATTCTAGCTCTTGTCATTCTCTTTTCAATCATGCTTTTGATTCTACATAATTTAATGAAATGAAAGCAATTTGGTCTAATGTGACCATCAATACCACAAAAGTGACATGTATGGATAAATTTAGAATTCATACCATGTCCTTGTGCATGCATAGGAGCCTTCCCATGACTTTGTGGTTGAGCGGGTTCAAATCTTCTTTGTTGTTAAACCAGTCTAGCTTGCTTCCTTGATCCATTTTGCATGATTGGCTTCTTCCCTTGATGAATTTGAGCGTGAGGGAAGTTAGGTTGAGGAACTTTTTGAGCTTGAGGTTGTCTCCTTGGAGCTTCCTTCACTTGTGCACTTCTTGAACATTGTCCTAGATCAATTTTCTTCCTAGGAGTGTGCACCGGCGAGGCTTCTATCTTGCTCAAACTCTTGACAAAGACGGACTTGGTTGGAGTAGTGATCTCCTTGCTTTCTTCATACCCAATACCTCTCTTGTCACAAGGGTTCTTTCCACTACCAAGAATGTGGTCAAGTTTCTTGGTGCTTGTAGTCATCCTAGTCAATGACTCTATAACTTCATCAAGCTCTCTATTCAACCCTTCTTCATTCCTCTTAGACAAAGCTAGCTCATCCCTTAGCTTGTCTTCAATCATCTTGGATGCCTCCACTTGTTTACTTAAGTGGTCATTGTGTGTTGAAAGCTCTAGATTTTCATCCTCTAAAATCTTCAACTTTCTATTGTTCTTCTTCAATGAACTTTCACACTTGACTATAAAGTCATTAACATCCATTTTCTCAACACTTCCATTTGTAGAGTTAGATGATGAGTCATCTTCACTTGAGTCATCTCCTCCACTCTCTTTCTCACTAATGGAGTAATTTCCCTCATTAAGACCTTCACCTTGGTCTCTTGAGTCAATGAGAGCCATATCCCAATGAGTAGCTTCGCCTATCACCTCTAGAGCTACTTCTTCATCTTTTTCTTCTATAGGATCATTAGTCAAGTCATTCTTACCAACAACTTTATCTTCTACACAAGTGGCCCCAAATGCCGTGTAATCGATCGTAAGCTCATCATCACTTGATGACTTGTCTCCCTTTCCGGAGTCATCACTTTCACTCCAAGTGGCGGCCATCACTTTTGCCATCTTATTCTTCAAATTCCCACAATCGGGTGAGATGTGTCCTATACCGCCACACTCATAGCATTGGACCCCTTTCTTTTCACTCTTCTCTTGCCTAGGCTCAAAACTCTTGAAGGGAGCCTTTTTCTTCAAGTCTTGGCCTTTGGATCCAAAGCCCTTCTTCTCAAACTTGACGAATTTCTTGAATCTTCTAAGCAATAATGCCGTGTCTTCATCCGAGTCACCTTTTCCCTCCTTCTCAACCTTGGAAGCTTTCAAAGCAATCCCTTTTTGCTTTTTAGGAGGTGAAATACTAGGAGCCTTCCTAGATTCATAGGCGAGGAGTCTTCCAATTACCTCGCTCGGCTTCATGTCCTTATAAGTGCTATTCTCCTCTAAAGTCGTCACTTTTGCTTCAAACCTAGCGGGGAAAGACCTCATAATTTTCTGCTTGACTCTCCTATCCGTATAAGGGTCACCGAGTTGATGGCTTTGATTGATGATATCTATCAACTTGACTTTAAAGTCATTGAAGCATTCGTCCTCCTCCATCTTGAGCAACTCAAATTGCGTTTGAAGGACTTGAAGCTTGGAATCCTTGACAACATCGGTTCCTTTATGTGCAACCTGTAGGATATCCCATGCCTCATTGGCTATCCTAGTGTTTTGAATCAGTTTGTACTGATTTTCATCTACTGCACATAAAAGAGCATGCCAAGCCTTCCTATTCCATTTTGAAGTCTCAAACTCTTCAGTGGACCACTGAGCCTTAGGCTTGAGTGTAGGGAAAAATACCGGTCAACGCAGCGGAAGCGAGACTAAAAAGAGGTTTAGTATGTTTTAAAATTTTTCCTTAGATGAACCTTAACCCTTTAAATTAATTAAACATACATATAAAGTAACAAAAAGTAGAATACCTTTTGTCGCGTGATCCGATTGACTTACGTCGATGATAATCCGTAAGATCTTCAATCCTAGCATGAACGTGAATCACCTAGGAGCGTGGTCTCCCTTTTCTTTGAATTGCGTACCTGAGAATGGATAAACAAACTTTTTTTTTCCTTTTATTAGTCACAAAACAACCAAAAGAATACAAAGATTATTCCGGTCACTTTTGAGTTCTCATAATGATCGAAACTCGCGTGAACCTAATTCGATGTTGTACACACAAGCTTATTGATGAACAAGCAATTAGTGTACTATCAAAAGAATAATCTCTTCTCTCTTTTTTGTCTTGGCAGAATAATCAAACACTTTTCTATGAGTATCAGAAGAAGAAGAAAATTTGATTCAATAAACTTAGGGGTGGCCGAATCCTATATTATTTCTTATATAGGGTGGCCGAATTTTCTTTTCTTTTCCTTTTAGGGTTGCCGAAATCTACTTGTTGTTCTATTAGGGTTGCCGCAATTCCTCTACAAAAATAGGATTTGTGTTGTACCCTAATTCACATCAACTATAGACTCCTAACCCTAATACAACTCATAAGTATTTTTATTCTTTTATTGACTTAATAAAAAGACTTCTTATTTGATTAAATAAATAAACTTAATTATTTATTTTCTTACCAAACAAGTCTTTTACTTTTAGTATACTACTACCAATAGTATAATTCTAGGAAACATATTTCCTAATCAGAAAAAGATTTTGTTTCTTAATTAAATAATTAATTAATAAATTAATTAATTCTCATTTAATCAAACAATAAAATAAAATAATATTTTTGACTAATAATATAGCCTTGCCGCCCCACATTAAATATATAGGCCAAATATTATTTTCTTATTTTATTTAATCCATTGGACTTGAAATAAAAAGCCCACATGATTCTTACTAAAAGAAACAAGCCCACATGCCTTTCATTAATATATTAATATAATTGATCAGCCCATTAAACAAATAATGTGTAAATTATATTCTTAATATATTAAATGCAATTCTAGATGGACCCATAAATTGGTCCGGTAGAATATATCAAGTGATCCATGCAAGTCCGTGTGGATTGAGGATCTCGGCAGACTATCTAAATTTAAGCTTCAATAGACATAACCTAATCACAATCAACAAATGATTCACTTAGGTCCGATCCATTAATTTTAACTTATTCCACTAAAGAGCTAAAATTGAACTCTTAAATAAAGATAGAATAAGAAGATGTTCCTCATTCATACCCTAGACAATCATGTTGGAGATAGTGTATCCTTGTGATTAATATCAGTAATCGCCAAGAGTTCATAGACCGCCTATAACTCTCCAAGTTACCATATTTACTCATATGACTACGTTTTGAACTTGGATATTTTGACTTATCCAGAAGCCATGTTTTCAATAGTCACTATCGAAAATTCAACGTTGAGATTTAATATCCAATTACCTCAAAACATCCATATGATGATATTATACTCTCATTTAATAAATGGAGCCATGATGTCCATATCTATAAATGAAGTTGTAAGGATTCCCTTTTGTTGATTGGCTTATTTCGTGGTCAAACCACATGTTGGGGTTTGGTTGTAAGGGTAGTCTAGGTCATTAAGGTTGAAGATCAAAGACCCTTTCCAAGACCTCAAGAGGACAAGCACCAAAGGTATATCTTGTGCTTACTTTGGCTTGAAGAGTTATAGTTGCACACACACACAACATGCATAACTCTTATTCTTGAATGTTGTGTTTATATTTTGTGTGCATTGTGCTTTATTGTTTATTCAATGTCTCTTCTTGCATTTAATTGATTGCATCTTGTTATATGAAATGCCATGACATGATAGGCATTAGGATGCATTCAATACCCACACTTGCACTTCATGTATGTTAGCTTTTAGTGTGGTGTAATTCGTTTCCCGAAGGATGTTCGGAAACGTCCGCGCGTGCACGGTGATGTGCTTTGTTTTGCGCGATGATCGCCGGTGGAGATGCCTTTGGCTTCTCCTTGGTTTCACCATTTTTGGTGAAACGGCGGTTACGTTCGGCGGCCTGGCCGCCGTTCGAAACCGCCGAATGAGACCTGATTGAAATATATCTCTCGGGTCCAAAACGGCGGTTGGGATCGGCGGTTTCCAAACCGCCGAATGAAGTCGCCGAAGTTCCCCTGTTCAACTCGGGAGCCATTTGGCGGTTCAATTCGGCGGCCTGGCCGCTGAATGAAACCGCCGATCGGTGCGTTTCAAGGGCAAAATTGTATTTTCACCTGCCCTATTTTTGGTCTCTATAAATACATCCTTATCTCTGGTTCAGAATACAAGTCTTGCATCCCAAGAACCCTAGAGAGATATTTAGAGAGACTTGAGAGAAAAATCCTTAAAGATCACATCTTTAATTCTCTAAACCCATTCCCACATGCACAAATCATCATCTAGGCATCATCTAGGTTCATCTAGCATATGCCAATGCATGGGTCTTCTTCAACACACATGGTATGATTTATTGAACACTTTTATCTTACATAATTAGTGTTTCTACTTATCAATTTTATCTCATATTTTACTTATATGTGTTTAGATTAATTTCTACATATAAGATTGAGATTATGTGTTGATTGGGTTATTATTTGTTAGCTAGGCTTTAATGTTCATATGCCATCTAGCTAATTGATCTCATTTATTGATTGAGATTATTTTTCATAGCTTATTTGATTAGGTCATTATTGCCTAAAAGCTATGCCATGAACATTCTTGTGTGATGTATTGATAACTAGGTTGATAGATTGTTTTTTTAATCAACTAGTTAATCCTTTGAATGTTTGTGGGTTTTATATGATAGCTTTGTATCTAGGATTGGTTATCCTTTACTTAGCTAAAGTTATATGCCATGTCATATAGCTATATGTGATATCTATGATTGATTATATTGTCATCTTATAATCCTAGGTAAGCATTTAGAGTACCCTAGCTCTTATTGCATTAATTGAATATTCATACATATTCACATAGGGTTGTGCATCTCTTTTGAGAGATTGAAGTCTTGGGGCTAAGTGTGCTTAGGCCTCAAGCAAATTGGACTAGAGCCGCTATAAAAGGCCCGCGTGGTATATTAGAGGGTGCTCACGCCAAGAGTAGTGTATCAGGGGATATCACTAGGGATTGAACCAAGAGTGGCGATTGGTAGTGTCCATAGCCTGAGGTTATCTAGGGTGAGGGTCCGAGAATCACTTGAGGGTGTAACCGTCTTTTCATATAGTGGATTTCGAGGTTCGAGTGTGGTGCACTTACCAGCCCGTGGTTTTTCCCTGTTGAGGGTTTCCACGTAAACATCAAGTGTCATTTATTATTTCCGCATCTTATTACACTTGTATGTATTATTGACTTGCTAGGGGTATTTTCGTAAAATTGACTTGCATGCGAAAATTGGGTCATAATTAGATAAAATCTATTCACCCCCCCTCTAGCTTTATTGATTAACACACCTCGAGAACTTTCAGAAGTCCTCTATCGATTAACAAATGAATATCACCAAACTATCGAGGATAGACTATGCTATATAATCGTACTCATTGATAACTCAAATGATATCACTTGCAACCATAAGTCCATCATTTATCTCAGGATTAAGATAGACTCTCCGATTGTCCTGATAATGAAAAGACTATTATCTATTGACGGTTCTAGGTAAAGGTTTTCATTGTGATCCAGTTCAAAGCACCCAGTGCACTAGATTCTTTTACTCAAAGACACTCATAATTTTAGACTCATCATATCTCATTTGATCCCACTCAAATGCTAGCAAAAGAATTCTACAACTTTAACAAGATAAAGGTGCCGAACATTTAACTTAAGTTGTGAACATTATTCAAGACTAACTAAAGAATTGTGTCTACCTCATACATATCCAGATGTACGAACAATTCTTCTTTTCTCATAGTCTTTAGACCTTATGATTATTTACTTTGACAATTATAATATTAAACTATAATTGCTATAAGATTTATTAAACCAGAAATCACTTTATTAATATGAAAAAGATTGTCAATTACAACATTACACTCTTGCTATTGAACATAATCCTAACATTGAGTACTTCTTCACCACCACCACCCATGGGAGTCATCTTAGGAGCCACATACCCATCTTCAATTGCCATCCATGCCCTATCATGGATTTGACACAAGTATGCCTCTATCTTGCCTTTCCATGAGGCATAATTCACACCGGTGAGAGGAGGAGGTCGTGTACTTGACGCACCCTCATGGTTGCCACCGTATCCACTCATTGTAAATAATGAATGAATTCAAATGAATGCAAAATGTATGAATGAGCAAAAATCACACAAATGCAAAACACACCTAAAATGAGCTAGGATCACCTTAGTATATCTAGGAACCCGCTCTGATACCAATTGAAACAAATACAATAACGCTCGGTGTGTATGATAAATATATCTAAGGGGGGGGGGGGGGGGGGGGAATAGATTTTAACTATTATTACCCAATTTTCGCATGCAAGTCAATTTTACGAAAATGCCCCTATTAGTCAAAAATACAAGCAAGTGTAATATAGTGCGGAATTTAAACAACACTTGATGTATACGTGGAAACCCAACCACTGGGAAAAACCACGGGCTGTTTAGTGCGCCACACTTGGACCTCGAAATCCACTAATTGAAATGGAGTTTACAACCTATGTAGACCTCGTCTAACACTCCGGTCTATAACCCCCCACTTCTACCACTCGGGCCTTTAAAAGTGGCTCTAGTCCAATTGCTTGAGGCCTAAGCAATCTTAGCCTCAAGACTTAATTCTCTATGAAGAGATTATGCAACCTATGTGAATATGTATTGTAAGGATTCCCGTTTTGTTGATTGGCTTATTTCGTGGTCAAACCACATGTTGGGGTTTTGAATGTAAGGGTAGTCTAAGTGTTTAAGGTTGAAGATCAAAGGCCCTTCCATGACCTCAAGATACAAGCATGCCAAAGGTATAATCTCTTGTGCTTGGTTTTCTTTGAAGAGAATTAGTAGCACACACACACACTTAGCATTCTTGCTATGATTGCATATTTGCTTATTTTTATGTGCATACTCTTCACATGTCACTTTACACACTAGCACTTTGGTTGATATATCTTATTGTGTGTATATGTGCTTTATAATTCGTTTCCTGACATTGTTCGGAAACGTCCACGCTTGCACTAATCAGTGCTTGGTTTCGCGCAAAGACCGCCTATAGAGTATGCCCTTGGCTTCTCCTTGGTTTTCACCATTGTTGGTGATCGGCGGTTATGATCAATATCCTGGCCGCCGAATGAAACCGCCGTTTCAGTCCAGATTGGTCTGAAGCAATTATGCGGTCAAGATCGGCGGTCACGACCGCCGTTCATACCTGATCGATTTTAATCTCTTGGTCTAATTCGGCGGTTGGATCGGCGGTCACAAAACCGCCGAATGAAACCGCCATTGATGCTCTGTTCTTCATGAGCTCAATTCGGCGGTCGTGATCGGCGGCTTGGCCGCCGATTGAAATCGCCGAACGGTGCGTTTCAGGGGCAAAATTGTCTTTTCACATGCCCAATTCTTGATGTCTATAAATATCTTATTTTCTCATTCTCTGATTAAGTTCTTTGAGACCTTAGAACCCTAAACTTTCAAGAGAGATTTTTGAGAAAAAATCAAATCAAGAACTCAACTTTAAACACTCAAATCAAATCCCTTTTGCATCAAATTTCATATTTGATCTTCTATGCCTTCATAGAATTGATCCATGCATGGTCTTGAATCATCACATCTGATTTGGTATGTTCTTCACTAATTTCATATTACTTTAGTGTTTTTCATATTAATACATCTCTTTAATTACTTGTATGCTTTTGATTATATGCTAGATACAAGTTAGAGATTATTTGTGATGAATATGATTGAGTGTTGATTGTGATAGCTAATTAGGTTTTTAATTAATCTTGATTAGCTAAGCTATTTGACATGTCATTTAGCAATTGATATCTAGGAGTGATTTAAATTGATTATCTCATCATCCTAGATAAGCATATAAGGTTACCTAGCCTTGTTTGTTATTTGAATATTCATATATATTCACATAGGTTGTTTCTCTTCATTGAGAATTAAGTCTTGAGGCTAAGGTTGCTTAGGCCTCAAGCAAATTGGAATAGGGTTGCTAATAAAGGCCCTCTGGGTAGAAGTGAGTGGTTACAGACCGGAGTGTTAGACGAGGTCTACATAGGTTGTAAACTTCATTTCAGTTAGTGATTTTGAGTTCCGAGTGTGGCGCACTATACATCCCGTGGTTGGGTTTCCACGTATACATCAAGTGTTATTTAAATTGCGCACTAAATTACACTTGTATGTATTTTTGACTAGTAGGGGCATTTTCATAAAATTGACTTGCATGCAAAAATTGGGTAATAATAGTTAAAATCTATTCACCCCCCCCCCTCTAGCTTTATATTGTACACGCCTCTAGGACTTTCAATTGGTATCAGAGCGGGTTCCTAGACATACATAGGTGATCCTAGCTCATTTTTGGTGTGTTTTGCATTTGTGTGATTCTTTGATCATTCATACATTTTGCATTCATTTCATCCATTCATTATACACTATGAGTGGAAGTGGTGGTTCAAATGAGGGTGCTTCGAGCGTAAGGCCACCCCTCCTCACCGGCATAAATTACTCCCAATGGAAAGGGAAGATGGAGGCATATGTGTGTCAAATCGATGATAGGGCATGGATGGCCATTGAAGATGGATATTCACCTCCTATGATGACTCCCACGGGTGGAGGAGAAGAAGTGCTCAAGCCTAAGGCACAGTGGACACAACCTGAGTTTGAGTTGTCTAAGTGGAATCAAAAGGCATGGCACGCCCTTATATGTGCAGTGGACGAAAATCAGTACAAACTGATTCAGAACAGTAAGATAGCCAAGGAGGCATGGGACATCTTAGAGGTTGCACACGAGGGAACCGAAGTAGTGAAGGACTCCAAACTTCAAGTCCTCCAAACTCAATTCGAGACACTTAGGATGAAGGAGAATGAGTGCTTCAACGACTTTGAGATTAGGTTGATGGACATTGTCAACCAAAGTCATCAACTTGGTGACCCTTACTCGGATAGAAGGATCAAGCAAAAGATAATGAGATCGCTTCTCGAGAGGTTTGAGTCTAAGGTGACGGCTTTAGAAGAAAACAGTGATTTTAAGGACATGAAGCCGAGCAAGGTAATAGGTAGACTTCTCGCCTACGAGTCTAGGAAGGGTCCTAGCTCCACTCCTTCAAAGAAGCAAAAAAGGATTGCTTTTGAGTGCTTCTAAGGTAGAGAAGGAAGAGAAAGGTGACTTGGACGAAGACATGATTTTGATGCTTCAAAGATTCAAAAAATTTGTCAAGTTCGAGAAGAGTGGCTTTGGATCCAAAGGCCAAGTCTTGAAGAAAAAGGCTCCCTTCAAGAAGCATGAGCCTAGGCAAGAGAAAGGGGTCCAATGCTATGAGTGTGGCGGCATAAGTCATATCTCACCCGATTGTGGGAATTTGAAGAACAAGAAAGAAAAAATGATGGTCGCCACTTGGACTGAAAGTGATGACTCCGGAGAGGGAGATAAGTCATCAAGTGATGATGAGCTTATCAATAACTTCAAGGCATTGGGTGCCACTAATGAAGAAAATGAAGTTGTTGGTAAGAATTTCGTTGCTAGTGATCCCATAAAAGAGAAAGTCAAAGAAGTAGCTCTAGAGGAGATAGTTGTTGCTTCACATTGGGATATGGCACTTATTGACTCAAGAGATCAAGGTGAAGGTCTTGATGAGGATATTGGATCCATAGGAGAGGAGGAGAGTCTAGAAGATGACACTACTGGAGATGACTCCTTATCTAACTCTACAAATGGAAATGTAGAGAATATGGATATGCATGACTTTATAGTCAATGTTGAAAGCTCCATGAAGAAGAAAGATAGATTTCTAAGGATTTTAGAGGAAGAAAATCTAGAGCTTTCAACATACAATGACCTCTTAAGGAAGCAAGTGGAGAAGATGGATCTTAAGGACAACTTTGAAAGTTTTGAAAGCTCTAAGTTAAAGAATGAAAAAGAGATTCAAAGGTTAAAGGAAGAACTACTTAGGCTTTCAACACAAGTTGATCACTTGAATGATGAAGTGATAAGATCCATGGTGGAAGAAGACAAGCTAATAGATTAGCTAGCTTTGTCTAAGAGGAATGAAGAGGGTTTGAAGAGAGAGCTTGTTGAAGCCAAAGAGTCATTGACTAGAATGACCACAAACACCAAGAAGCTTGACAACATACTTGGTGTAGGAAAAAGCCCTTGTGACAAAAGAGGTCTTGGATTCGAAGTGAGCAAGGATTGCTCTATTCCTAAAAAGACCGTCTTTGTGAAGAGTTTGGGTAAGATAGAAGCATCACCGGTGCAAACTCCTAGGAAGAAGTTAGAACTAGGACAATGTTCGAAAAATGCACAAGTGAAGGTGGTGAAAGCAAGACAACCCCAAGCTCAACGGATTAGAGCCTCTCGAGTCAACTCTCCTCAACAAATGACTCACTATGAAAAGAGGCAAAACATGCTACCTCATCCAAGGAGGCAACCCATTCCGGTTCAACCACATAGAAGACATGAATCGGCTCAACACCAAAGGAGACATCAAATGCATGATGAGTCTCCAATGACTTCACACGGATATGGTATGAATTCTTACTTTGTACCAACTTGTCATTATTGTGGTGTTTATGGGCATATTAGGCCTAAGTGCTTTAAGTACATTAAACATTGTAGGATTAATAGCATGATAGAGAAAAAGAGGCTAAGAAAAGCTGATGTAGCGGAAGATCTGTCGAGAAAAACCTGCGAAAACGATTAGAAACAACCTACTAAAGTTCCGTTGATTTGCGCACAAATACCGGAAGGTTAGCTTCAATTCGTTGATTCTCGAAGAATACCGAAATTGGGATAATTAGAGAAAACTCTAAATTTTATAAATCAAAAACTGAATGGCCAATTCGGCCTACATCTTAATTTAAAGCAAACAACTCCTAAACCTAATCGAATTCCTTGGAAAGCAAGAAAACGACTTAAAAACGGAAATTTACCAAAAAAGGCAAAAAAACGAATTTAAAGCAAAGACTAATTCTACTGAGAATCCTAAACACTCCAGAATTGACGGAAGTCGATTCGGAATCGGGAAACTCAATTTATTGCGAAAAAGAAACTTTCCTAAAACGGCAAAAACTGCAATATCAAGGCCTAAACGACGGAATTTGCCTAAAAACGGACGTGCTTATGCAGCAAAGCTACGTAGTAGTTCCGGAAACACCGAAACGCATCAGCTGTCAAAATTCCAAGTCAATCTGATTCTGTCGCCCGGGTTTGGTCTTATTGGTTTGTTTCATATCCCACCCCTCCAAATAATCTAATGCCAGTTGATCCACTGCTGCCGCATCAAAAGCCCACTTGCATGAGCCTAGGAAATCCTTTGTCAATAATCCTAGGTTAGTGAATGACACCTTTGTCCACTAGGAAGAAAAATGTCATATCTATGTGGATAAGGAAAAATGAACCCGCTTGCTGTAGGGAAAAATACCGTAGTACACGCAGCAGAAGCGAGACTAAAAATAGATTTAGTAACTTTTAAAATTTTTCCTTTTTATGAACCTTAAACCCTTTAATCAATTAAACATATATATTATCTAACAAAAGAAGAATACCTTTTGTCGCGTGATCCGATTGACTTACGTCGATGGTAATCCGCAAGATCTTCAATCCTAGCACGAACGTGGATCACCTAGGAGCGTGGTCTCCCTTTTCTTTGAATTGCAAACCTGAGAATGGACAAACAAACTTTTCTTTTTCTTTGTTAGTCACAAAAACAATCAAAAGAAGACTAAGATTATTCCGGTCACTTTTGAGTTCTCAATCTTATGATCGAAACTCGCGTGAACCTCAATCGATGTTGTACACACAAGCTTATTGATGAACAAGCAATTAGTGTACCATCAAAGAATAATCTATTCACTCTTTTATGTTTTTTTAGTAGAATAAAAACCTTTCTATGAATTGAGAAGAAGAAAAAAATTGTATCAATCAACAACCATGTGGCCGAATTCTATAAGTGAGAATATATAGGTGGCCGAAATTTGCTTCATCTTTTCTTTTAGGGTTGCCGAAAATCCTTCTCTAAAGGGACTAGGGTTGCCGCAAATCACAAGCCAAAAAGGGTTTGTGTTGCACCCTAATTTCCATCTAGTTTAAGACTTCAAACCCTAATCCAACTCATAGATATTTTATTCTATTATTTGACTAAATAAAAAGACTTCTTATTTGATTAAATAAATAAAATTAATTATTTATTTTCTTATCAAACAAGTCTTTCAATTTTAGTATACTACTTCCAATAGTATAACTCTAGGAATCATATTTCCTAATCAGAAAAGATTTGTTTCTTAATTAAACAATTAATTAATTAATTAATTAATTCTTATTTAATTAAACAATGAAACAAAATAATATATTAGGTTAATTTATTCACCTTTGCCGCCCCACTTAAAATAAATGGGCCATATATTATTTTCTTATTTCATTTAATCCATTGGACTTTAAATAAAAAGCCCACATGTGCACCAGACCCATTCTTACTAAAAGAAACAAGCCCACATGTCTTTCATTAATATATTAATACAATTGTGCAGCCCATTAAATAAATCATGTGCAAATTATATTCTTAATATATTAAATGCAATTCTAAATGGACCCATAAATTGGTCCGGTAGAATATATCAAGTGATCCATGCAAGTCCGTGTGGATTGGGGATCTTGGTGGGCTATCTAAATTTAAGCTTCAATAGACATAACCTAATCACAATCAACAAATGATTCACTTAGGTCCGATCCATTAATTTTAACTCATTCCACTAAAGAGCTAAAATTGAACTCTTAAATAAAGATAGAAAAGGAAGATGTTCCTTATTCATACCCTAGACAATCAAGTTGGAGATAGTGTATCCTCGTGATTAATATCAGTAATCGCCAAGAGTTCATAGACTGCCTATAACTCTCCAAGTTACCATATTTACTCATATGACCACGTTTTGAACTTGGATATTTTGACTTGTCCAGAAGCCATGTTTTCAATAGACACTATCGAAAATTCAACGTTGAGATTTAATATCCAATTACCTTAAAACATCCATATGATGATATTATACTCTCATTTAATAAATGGAGCCATGATGTCCATATCTATAAATGAAGTCCTCTATCGATTAACAAATGAATATCACCAAACTATCGAGGATAGACTATGCGATATAATCGTACTCATTGATAACTCAAATGATATAACTTGCAACCATAAGTCCATCATTTATCTCAAGATTAAGATAGACTCTCCGATTGTCCTGATAATGAAAAGACTTTTATCTACTGACGGTTATAGATAAAGTATTTCATTGTGATCCAGTTCAATGCACCCAGTGCACTAGATTCTTTTGCTCGAAGACACTCCGATGATTTTAGACTCATCATATCTCATTTGATCCCACTCAAATGCTAGCAAAAGAATTCTACAACTTTAACAAGATAAAGGTGCCCAACCTTTAACTTAAGTTGTGAACAATATTCAAGACTAACTAAAGAATTGTGTCTACCACATACATATCCAGATGTACGAACAATTATTCTTTTCTCATAGTCTTAAGACCTTATGATTATTTACTTTGACAATTATAATATTAAACTATAAATGCTATAAGATTTGTTAAACCAGAAATCACTTTATTAATATGAAAAAGATTGTTAATTACAACATTACACTCTTGCTATTGAGCATAATCCTAACAATCTCCCACTTGCACTATAGCAAATGTGTCATATCTCTTAAGCCCATATTCTCTAGATGCCCATCGAAACTCTTCTGAGGTAGAGTCTTTGTGAAGGGATCCGCTAGATTTTCTGCTGACGCGATTTTGGTAATCGTCACGTCACCTCTTTGAACAATCTCCATTAAAAGATGATACTTTTTTTCAATGTGTTTACCTCTCTTGTGACTTCTTGGTTCTTTCGAATTAGCCACTGCTCCACTGTTGTCACAGTAGATAGTGATCTGCTTATTTGCACTAGGAACCACTTCCAAGTCAATCAAGAATTGGCGGAGCCAAACAGCCTCTTTGGCAGCCTCGCATGCAGCAACATACTCAGCTTCCATGGTGGAATCAGCAATACAAGATTGCTATACTCCTCCATATGACTGCTCCTCCTCCAATAGTAAACACAGCCCCTGATGTGGATTTTCTAGAGTCGGAATCTGATTGGAAATCAGAATCTGTATACCCAACGGGAATCAAATCCCCTCCAGAGTATACAAGCATATTATCTCTCGTTCTCTTGAGATACTTGAAAATATGCTTGACTGCCGTCCAGTGATCAGGACCAGGTTTCGATTGAAACCTACTAACTATGCCAACAGCAAAACAAATATCTGGTCTAGTACAGAGCATTGCATACATGAGACTTCCAACCGCCGAGGCATATGGAGCTCTACTCATGAATTGCTCTTCATGCTCATTCTTAGGAACTTGTTCCTTAGAAAGCTTGATTCCATGTCTGAAAGGTAACATACCTTTCTTGGAATCCTGCATGGAAAACCTAGACAAGATCTTGTCTATGTATGAAGCTTGGGATAATGCAATCGTTTTATTCTTTCTATCCCTTATTACTTGGATACCTAGAAAAAAACTTGCTTCTCCTAAGTCCTTCATATCAAATTGTTTTGCTAACCATTCTTTTACTGATGTCAATACACCTACATCGTTTCCAATGAGTAGTATATCATCAACATAAAGAATCGGGAAAACCAACTTGTCGCCTTTAATCCTTTTGTATACACAAGGTTCGTCAGGATTCTGAATAAATTCAAAACCTTTTACAGCTTGATCGAACCTTATGTTCCAGGATCTGGATGCTTGCTTTAATCCATATATGGATTTTTTCAACTTGCATACCTTTTCCATTTGGCCCTTTTCAATGAATCCCTCTGGTTGCATCATGTAGATGCTTTCGTCAAGACTTCTATTAAGGAAAGCTGTCTTGACGTCCATTTGCCAAATCTCTAGATCTAAAGATGCTGCAATGGATAAGAGTATCCTAATGGATTTAAGCATGGCCACAGGAGAGAAGGTTTCCTCGTAATCGATACCTTCTTTCTGTGTATACCCTTTAGCTACCAATCTAGCTTTAAAGGTTTCCACCTTTCCATCCATACCTCTTTTCCTCTTGTATACCCACTTGCACCCAATGGGTTTTATCCCTTTAGGCAAGTCTACAAGGGACTAGACTTTGTTATCAAACATAGATTCAATCTCAGATTGCATTGCCTTTTGCCAATGGCGACTATCAACATCCTCCATAGCTTCCTTGTATGTGTAGGGATCATCGTCGTCCGGGAGATTCTCCACTGATTCTCCCAGACCGATGTATCTTTCGGGTTGTGTTCTAACCCTCCCACTACGACGAGGAATGGTAGGTTGTTGATCTTGTGTTGAATTGGAACTTACAATTGGGTTAGGTTGTGTAACCTCTCATGGAATTGTATCTCCTGACATCTCATTCAGGACAATTCTACTTCTAGGTACAAAATCATTCATATAGTCCTTTTCCAGAAATTTAGCAATTGTCGAAACAAATACTTTAAGATCTGAAGGACTATAGAAATAATATCCTTTAGTTTCTTTTGGATACCCTACAAATTTACATGTTTCTGAACGGGACTCCATCTTTTCTGTCTTTCCTTTTAACACATGCGCAGGACAACCAAATATCCTTAAGTGTTGTAAACTAGGCTTGCGCCCAGTCCACAACTCATGCGGTGTTTGAGGAACTGACTTAGATGGTACATCGTTTAGAATGTATATAGCAGTTTGTAAAGCATATCCCCAAAAAGAAATATGAAGTGTTGAATAACTCAACATAGACCTAACCATATCCAAAAGAGTTATATTTCTCCTTTCTGCCACCCCATTCTGTTGAGGTGTTCCTGGTGCAGAAAACTGAGAAACTATCCCATTATCAATAAGATATTGCTGAAACTCACCAGATAGATATTCTCCACCACGATCAGATCTCAAGATTTTTATGTGTTTCTCAATCTGATTTTCTACTTTAGCTTTGAATGCTTTGAACATGTCAAAAGCATCCGACTTATGTCGCATGAGATACACATAGCCAAATCTCGAGTAATCATCTGTGAAGGTGATGAAGTACTCATATCCACCTCTAGCTTGAATGCTCATAGGTCCACATACATCAGTGTGTATGAATCCTAAACATGCAGTGGCTCTTGCACCTTTGGTAGAGAACGACCTTTTGGTCATTTTACCTTCCAAACAAGATTCACAAGTTGGTAGATCATCAACCTTTAAGTCACTTAAAGGTCCGTCACATACCAATCTTTTAATCCTATTAATGTTAATATGACCTAGGCGTAAATGCCATAGGTAGGTTTCATCTATTGATAATTTTACTCTTTTATGATTAGGTTCCATTAATTCTGTGTCTAACGAGTGAGAGATATTTCTATGCAAAAAGTATAGACCGTTTTCCAATGTACCTTGGCAAATAATTTTGTCATTCTTACTAATAATAAAGACTTTATTAAAAGTAACCGAATATCCAAATTTATTCAAACAAGAAACTGAAATTAAATTCCTCTTGAATTGAGGTACATAATAAACGTCTATTAAATCTATATGCCTTCTAGAATCCAAATAAACTCTAATATCTCCCACTGCACTTGCAGACACTAACGTTCCGTTGCCCAAGCGCAAATTGATTTCATTCTTACTTAGCCTTCTCCTTTCTTGGAACCCCTGCAAGGAATAACATACATGATTTGTGGCTCCAGAGTCTATGATCCAAGAATCTGTAGAATCTGCCAGAAAACATGTTTCAAGATAATTAATATTACCTTGTTCCTTCTTGTTCTGGGACTTTGGGCAATTTCTTTTCCAATGTCCCTTTTCACCACAAAGGAAGCACTTCCCTTTGATCTTGGTTACTTTCTTGGTCTCCATCTTGGTAGGCCCAAGTTGCTTTTTCTTTTGTTGTTCCTTAACCTTTTGACAGGTCTTAACAGTAGCAACTTTATAAACCATATGAATCTGAGATTCATAAGTAGGAGCAGGTGGTTTAGGAGCAGACAGAATAAACTTATGTTTTTCAACTTGCAGCAACAACCCAATTTTTCTTTTCCATGTGACATAATTATTTTCGGTTAAAATATTATCTTTTAATTTTTTTTAAGATGTTCATTAGGGATGGGGTCATGATTTCTGAATATAACAAAAATATATATAAGTAAATAATCATGATAAAGCACTTTTAAATATTTATCTTGAATTAAATAAATAACTCAATCATAAAAATTCAACGGTGATCCAACACCCATAAACGTTACGCCTCCTTTGGGAGTTCGTACCATTTACTTGTTAGACTAGGTCCCACCTAATTGTTAACATAACAACCAGCGTTTTCAATTTTAGCCTTGCAATTTTACTGACAAGAACTCTTGGGAGGATATCAATAAAATTACATTGAGTGTGTTACCAAGATATCGACCCTCAATTTTCTCTCACGAAAATCCCTCCTTGGGGAGTAGATCTCGTTTGAGTCCATTGTCTAGTCTATCCTTGTAAGGATGTTTATTGCTAAATTCCATTCATGGACGCCCCTTGGGGGGATTACCAATAAATAATAAAGTTCAACTAACCTTGGAGGCCATAGGTGTTACAAAAACACCTTCTCCCACTCAATTATTTAAGGCGTGTGATTAAATCCCATAGAATGATTTACCAAGTTATCTAGATGCCAATTTAGATACCTAAATCATTCAATGCATGTTCATACCAAAAGAGATATATGAGTGGCACTCCTATTCTATATGTCATGTTATCATACAATAACTAATATTGTAATATTTAAGCATAAATTAAATAGCAACAATTTTGGCCCATCCTAGAAAAACAAGTAAATTACAATTTGTTTTAGGAATACAAGATCTTCAAGTGGCCCATCAACCATACGCTCATCCTTCGGCCTCCACCCATGGGCGACACACACCACAACCCCACAAAGGGGCTGCTGTGCACAGCCCATGAAACCTCCCAGGGCTGCCGTGCGCAGCCCACAAAGTTTGGGCCAGCCATGCGCAGCCCAATGCACTCCTAGGGTGCGCACGGTGCTCGTACTTGGTTCCGGTTGCTTCGTTTTTCTTCGTGTCTTCGAATCTTCAATACCCGAATACTTTACAGCAATATAAATAATAAAATACTGCAGTATTATTATTATTATTATTATTATTATTTTATAATCACTGCAGTATATTTACAAACAAAAAACTGCACATAATAAATAAAAAAAACTGCAGTAAAAACTGCACTTAAAATAAAAAAAATAAAAAACCTAGCAACTACCAAGAAGGAATTATGGCGATGATAGACCACCCTTCTTGTTACAACTCCGAAACAATAATTACATTGAAAATCTAGTACCAAAATCGAGCAACAACAATCCATATAAAACATATATAAATCCATACATCACATGTAATTATATATGCGAATACCTAGAGTGCCATCTCTTTCTAAACATGCATAATCACAATAAAAAGAAATAGATCCACGTATATATACGTTAATTAATTAAGAGGGTTCAACCTAGGCTCTGATACCATTTGTAGGGAAAAATACCGTAGTACACGCAGCGGAAGCGAGACTAAAAATAGATTTAGTAACTTTTAAAATTTTTCCTTTTTATGAACCTTAAACCCTTTAATCAATTAAACATATATATTATCTAACAAAAGAAGAATTCCTTTTGTCGCGTGATCCGATTGACTTACGTCGATGGTAATCCGCAAGATCTTCAATCCTAGCACGAACGTGGATCACCTAGGAGCGTGGTCTCCCTTTTCTTTGAATTGCAAACCTGAGAATGGACAAACAAACTTTTCTTTTTCTTTGTTAGTCACAAAAACAATCAAAAGAAGACTAAGATTATTCCGGTCACTTTTGAGTTCTCAATCTTATGATCGAAACTTGCGTGAACCTCAATCAATGTTGTACACACAAGCTTATTGATGAACAAGCAATTAGTGTACCATCAGAGAATAATCTATTCACTCTTTTATGTTTTTTTAGTAGAATAAAAACCTTTCTATGAATTGAGAAGAAGAAGAAAATTGTATCAATCAACAACCATGTGGCCGAATTCTATAAGTGAGAATATATAGGTGGCCGAAATTTGCTTCATCTTTTCTTTTAGGGTTGCCGAAAATCCTTCTCTAAAGGGACTAGGGTTGCCGCAAATCACAAGCCAAAAAGGGTTTGTGTTGCACCCTAATTTCCATCTAGTTTAAGACTTCAAACCCTAATCCAACTCATAGATATTTTATTCTATTATTTGACTAAATAAAAAGACTTCTTATTTGATTAAATAAATAAAATTAATTATTTATTTTCTTATCAAACAAGTCTTTCAATTTTAGTATACTACTTCCAATAGTATAACTCTAGGAATCATATTTCCTAATCAGAAAAGATTTGTTTCTTAATTAAACAATTAATTAATAAATTAATTAATTCTTATTTAATTAAACAATGAAACAAAATAATATATTAGGTTAATTTATTCACCTTTGCCGCCCCACTTAAAATAAATGGGCCATATATTATTTTCTTATTCCATTTAATCCATTGGACTTTAAATAAAAAGCCCACATGTGAACCAGACCCATTCTTACTAAAAGAAACAACCCCACATGTCTTTCATTAATATATTAATACAATTGTGCAGCCCATTAAATAAATCATGTGCAAATTATATTCTTAATATATTAAATGCAATTCTAAATGGACCCATAAATTGGTCCGGTAGAATATATCAAGTGATCCATGCAAGTCCGTGTGAATTGGGGATCTTGGCGGGCTATCTAAATTTAAGCTTCAATAGACATAACCTAATCACAATCAACAAATGATTCACTTAGGTCCGATCCATTAATTTTAACTCATTCCACTAAAGAGCTAAAATTGAACTCTTAAATAAAGATAGAAAAGGAAGATGTTCCTTATTCATACCCTAGACAATCAAGTTGGAGATAGTGTATCCTCGTGATTAATATCAGTAATCGCCAAGAGTTCATAGACCGCCTATAACTCTCCAAGTTACCATATTTACTCATATGACCACGTTTTGAACTTGGATATTTTGACTTGTCCAGAAGCCATGTTTTCAATAGACACTATCGAAAACTCAACGTTGAGATTTAATATCCAATTACCTCAAAACATCCATATGATGATATTATACTCTCATTTAATAAATGGAGCCATGATGTCCATATCTATAAATGAAGTCCTCTATCGATTAACAAATGAATATCACCAAACTATCGAGGATAGACTATGTGATATAATCGTACTCATTGATAACTCAAATGATATCACTTGCAACCATAAGTCCATCATTTATCTCAAGATTAAGATAGACTTTCCGATTGTCCTGATAATGAAAAGACTTTTATCTACTGACGGTTATAGATAAAGTATTTCATTGTGATCCAGTTCAATGCACCCAGTGCACTAGATTCTTTTGCTCGAAGACACTCCGATGATTTTAGACTCATCATATCTCATTTGATCCCACTCAAATGCTAGCAAAAGAATTCTACAACTTTAACAAGATAAAGGTGCCCAACCTTTAACTTAAGTTGTGAACAATATTCAAGACTAACTAAAGAATTGTGTCTACCACATACATATCCAGATGTACGAACAATTCTTCTTTTCTCATAGTCTTAAGACCTTATGATTATTTACTTTGACAATTATAATATTAAACTATAAATGCTATAAGATTTGTTAAACCAGAAATCACTTTATTAATATGAAAAAGATTGTCAATTACAACATTACACTCTTGCTATTGAGCATAGTCCTAACAATTGCTACGAGACTAACAAGTCTCAAATAGGTTCAACTAAGTCCAATGGACTTGGTAGGTCCATAGGACCTCATGCCCTTCATTAATGAAGGATGAAGATGACCCCATATGGGGAACTCAAGCAAAGAGAGCTAGTTTGCATTCTTATCACTTGCAAAAAATTTGAAATATCTTATGCCTCTTCTTTTAATTGCTTGAGTAAGCTTGGTTGCACATATGTATATATATTTTCAATTCAATAAGTGTGAATCTTGCTTGTTTACAATCCATGTCATATTTATGTTCAAACATGCATTTTGGACTAGGAGATTTTCATAGGAAGTATGATATGAATGACCTTTAGTTATCTCCATGACATGATGATTCTTTTATAACATGCTAATGACATATGAAAAGCATGAAATTCATATAACATGCTCATTTAAAAAAGCATGAATTGATGATTGCAATTTATAAATGCAAAACTTGTGTGAAAAAGCTTATGAGACTCAAAATGAATAAAGGATCTTGTATCCATTCAAGGATTTTACAATCCAAATGTCTCTCTTTCTTTATTGGTTGAACATGTCTACTATCATACGGGTTTCATTCCCGGAAAAATCAAATAGGGTGCAAAGTTGCTCATGACATGTTTAGCTTATAAAGTTGGATATAGTTGTTCTTAAATTGAAATCAATGAAATTTCTATATCCTTGCTTCTCTCATGACAATGGTGTTTGAATTCCTATTAGAAACCTTTGTCATTTGCTTTGCCAAATACCATGGTATTTTGGACTTGAATGCTATATGTCTTGTATGCAAAGCATTTTGTTTCACGCATTTTTATTAATAAATCTCCTCGTTTCTCTCCGATTAATTGAGATTGCATAAAGTGACTTATATGTATATGCAAATATCTTGCATGCTTCTATCTCTCGTTGTTATAAGTGACCCGGTTGGGGACTACTCCTTTGCCTATATCATGACAAAAAGGGGGAGTAGGATGTGGTAAGGGGAGGTGCAAGTTGTTGTAGAAATTGTGCACATTGGGGAGAATATATATTGAGGGGAGTAACCCTTTGAGGGGGAGCATTGCATACACAAACATTGCATGATGTTGTGCTTGATTTTTTTTTATATATATGCAAATGCTTGTTTTAATCTCACTTGATTCATCTCACCTTTTCTTGTTTTGGAAAGTTTAGAAACCTTGTTTCACCTTGATTGTTCTACAAGAGATTGAAGACTTCAAGTTTTATTTTTATATATCTCTTTGTATTGTAGAAAATCTTCATTGACCCATAGGTTTATTTTGTTGTGAGGAATCAATGTGAGTGGTGATTTTGTCACGAAATAGCCAAAGGGGGAGATTGTAAGGATTCCCGTTTTGTTAATTGGCTTATTTCGTCGTCAAACCACATGTTAGGGTTTTGAATGTAAGGGTAGTCTAAGTGTTTAAGGTTGAAGATCAAAGGCCCTTCCATGACCTCAAGATACAAGCACGCCAAAGGTATAATCTCTTGTGCTTGGTTTTCTTTGAAGAGAATTAGTAGCACACACACACTTAGCATTCTTGCTATGATTGCATATTTGCTTATTTTTATGTGCATACTCTTCCCATGTCACTTTACACACTAGCACTTTGGTTGATATATCTTGTTGTGTGTATATGTGCTTTATAATTCGTTTCCTGACATTGTTCGGAAATGTCCGCACTTGCACTAATGAGTGCTTGGTTTCGCGCGAAGACCGCCTATGGAGTATGCCCTTGGCTTCTCCTTGGTTTTCACCATTGTTGGTGATCGGCGGTTATGATCGGCGGCCTGGCTGCCAAATGAAACCGCCGTTTCAGTCCAGATTGGTCTGAAGCAATTATGCGGTCAAGATCGGCGGTCACGACCGCCGTTCGAAACCACCGTTCATACCTGATCAATTTTAATCTCTCGGTCTAATTCGGCGGTTGGATCGGCGGTCACGAAACCGCCGAATGAAACCGCCGTTGATGCTCTGTTCTTCACGAGCACAATTCGGCGGTCGTGATCGGTGGCCTGGCCGCCGATTGAAACCGCCGAATGGTGCGTTTTAGGGGCAAAATTATCTTTTCACATGCCCAATTCTTGATGTCTATAAATATCTTATTTTCTCATTCTCTGATTAAGTTCTTTGAGACCTTAGAACCCTAAACTTTCAAGAGAGATTTTTGAGAAAAAATCAAATCAAGAACTCAACTTTAAACACTCAAATCAAATCCCTTTTGCATCAAATTTCATATTTGATCTTCTATGCCTTCATAGAATTGATCCATGCATGGTCTTGAATCATCACATCTTATTTGGTATGTTCTTCACTAATTTCATATTACTTTAGTGTTTTTCATATTAATACATCTCTTTAATTACTTGTATGCTTTTGATTATATGCTAGATACAAGTTAGAGATTATTTGTGATGAATATGATTAAGTGTTGATTGTGATAGCTAATTAGGTTTTTAATTAATCTTGATTAGCTAAGCTATTTGACATGTCATTTAGCAATTGATATCTAGGAGTGATTTAAATTGATTATCTCATCATCCTAGATAAGCATATAGAGTAACCTAGCTCTAATTTGCATTTTGAATATTCATACATATTCACTTAGGTTGTTTCTCTTCATTGAGAAGTAAGTCTTGAGGCTAAGAGTGCTTAGGCCTCAAGCAAATTGGAATAGGGTTGCTAATAAAGGCCCGCTGGGTAGAAGTGAGGGGTTACAGACCGGAGTGTTAGACGAGGTCTACATAGGTTGTAAACTTCATTTGAATTAGTGATTTCGAGTTCCGAGTGTGGCGCACTATACAGCCCGTGGTTTTTCCCAGTGGTTAGGTTTCCACGTATACATCAAGTGTTATTTAAATTCCGCACTATATTACAGTTGCTTGTATTTTTGTCTAGTAGGGGCATTTTCGTAAAATTGACTTGCATGCGAAAATTGGGTAATAATCGTTAAAATCTATTCACCCCCCCTCTAGATAACATATTTAGAACACACCGTATTCTTTTCATGTATAAATATTCAAATAACAAACAAGGCTAGGTAACCTTAGATGCTTATCTAGGATGATGATATAATCAATTTAAATCAACCCTAGATATCAATTGCTAAATGACATGTCAAATAGCTTAGCTAATAAAGATTAATCAAAAACCTAATTAGCTATCACAATGCAACACTCAATCAATTCATCACAATTAATTCTCTATTCTTGTATTTATCATATGATCAAAAACATACAAGTAAATTAAAAGAGAATAGCTTGATAGTAAAAATACTAGAATAAGATGAAGTTAATCAAAATCTTACCAAGCAAGTTGTGATGATGCAAATCCAATCATAGATGCATTCTATATAGTCATAGAAGATGCAATACGAAATTTGATGCAAAAAGGATTTGATTTGAGTGTTTAAAGGTGAGTTCTTGATTTGATTTTTTCTCAAAAATCTATCTTTTAAGTTTAAGGTTCTAAGGAGTCAAAGAACTTAATCAGAGAATGAGAAAGTAAGATATTTATAAACATCAAGAATTGGGCATGTGAAAAGATAATTTTGCCCCTGAAACGCACCAATCGGCGGTTTCATTCGGCGGCCAGGCCGCCGTTTACAACCGCCGAACTGAACCTGAAAAGAACAGGAGAACAACAGCGGTTTCATTCGATGATTTCAAAACTGCCGATTAAACCGCAGAATCAAACCTGAGAGATGTAAATCGATCAGGTATGAACGGTGGTTTCGAATGGCGGTCGGTGGCCACCGATTGTAACCGCAGAGTCACTCCAGACCTTTCTGGACTGAAATGGTGGTTTCAATTTGGTGGCCAGGTAGCTGATCAAACCGCCGATTCACTAGTGATGGTGAATCTAAAGGAGAAGCCAAGAGCATTCTCCATGGGCGGTCTTCGCGTAAAACCAAGCACATTCTAGTGCATGCGCGGACGTTTCCGAACACTATCGGGAAATGAATTACTAAGCACATAGACAAACAACAAGATATCAAACAAAGTGCTAGTGTGTAAAGTGACATGTGAAGAGTATGCACACAAGATCAAGTATGTTAAGTGTGTGTGTGCTAACTAAATCTCTTCAAGGAAAACCAAGCACTAGAAATTATACCTTTGGTGTGCTTATCCCTTGAGGTCTTGAAAGGGCCTTCGAGCTTGAAGTTCAATCACCTAAACTACCCTTACACAATCAACCCCAACATGTGGTTTGTCCACGAAATAAGCCAATCAACATATGGGAATCCTTACAAAGCCAAATGTTAGCTACTTCCACACATTTGGAAGCTGTTGACAGTGATTTTTCGTAAACACTGAATCGATGATTGGAGATCATGTTTGCGAGTGATAATAGTTTGAATCTTAATACTGTAAAAATAATGAGCAAGAAATACGTGGTAAAACTCCGATGATTGGAGAAACGTCCACGGGTTGTTGCCTAAGCAACGAAGCCAAAATCCACTATATAAAATTGATTACAAAATATGCTCGGGTCTCTCCTATGATAAAAAAGATCGATCCCTCTCTTATGCCTTACAAAAGGTATTTATACATGTTGTTTCTAGGGTTTGGGGATACCCCTAGGGTTTGGTGTCGTGGCGCCCAAGTCTTGATCAGATTCCCAGTCCTAGTCGGATTCTGTTTCCTTCTTGGGCGTGATATGTTTCCTGTTTTGGCTGAATCCGAGTTTGGGAAGGATTCATTCTCCTTTATTTGCGGGAGGCCTGTTTGTTTCCTTGTTAAACTCTAAAGGGTTACACTACTGCGTATCGTGGAGGTGCTTACTGCTGATTCCTTCCATGTATTTGGGAAGTGAGTTTCCGTTGCCATCTCTTCCTATTGATTTCTGAGTATGCCCGAGTATACCCGAGTAGGTGGTGTTGCCCGAGCCGGTTCTCTTTGTTCGTAATCGGGTTGCTTTGGTTTCAGCCGAGTGGGTTACTCGGGGGATTTTCCCCTTTCAAGTTGACTTTTCCTGGCTCCTGCTTACGTGGCTTCTTTATGGGGGTGACGTGTCCTTTATGATAATTTTTACCTATAACAATACCCCCTTAAATGTTTTGAGCCGAATACCGCTTGCTCGGGACAAATATTTAACCTCTGTTCACCACTTGTTTTCATTTGTCGTCTTTCATATTAATTTTGGTTTTCAGTATCCTCGTTTGATTCGAAGTATTGCTGACGTGTCTCAATTATGTCCACACATGCTTGATCCGCCCACTATCCAGAAATCTTTTGATGGTGACACACTGACTTCCTGATGGCGGCTCAAGGCTCTCTCTGCTTGCCACCTGTCCCCTTTTGCTTGGTCGTGGTAAGAGGCATTAATGGGACACGACCTTTCTGTTCATTCGTACGCAACCCACGTCACTCCCCTTGCCTCTATGTTTTCCCGCTTCTTCAGCTACCCTCTCTAGGGTTTCAATTTTTTGAAACCGGTACTGCCTATATATACCAGCTTGACGCTTCGTGAGAAAAAAATCCTTCTCTTCTCTGCAAAAAAAAATCCCTTGCTAATTTTCTTTTCTCTTCCTGAAAGAAGTTCACTTGCCTCTGCTACTTCTCTTTGAGTTATCTGGGTTTAGCCGTTCATTTCTCAGCTTTTGCCAAGATCCTCGACCTCAAAACCTGGATCTTTTCTTGAAGATCATTCCTCTGCAGTTTGCGTTGCTCCAGTTTTCTGATATATCAAGGTTAGTTCTTATGGATCCTGCTGCTAGGAATCGTTTTTTTACTGTTGGTATGATTGCTATTGAACAAGGTGATGTTTTTTTCGCCATGGTTGTCCACAGGTTGCTAGGAAACCTTCTTCCTGATCAACCTCAATTTTTAGATGCCGATGTTTTGGGGCTTTTTCGTGAAGGACCTGCTACTTCTGAAGTTCCTCCTACTTCAGAGATTCCCTTCGTTTCTTCTAATTCATCGCGGCCTGATTCTTATCAGCCAGAAGCTCAGCCAGAAGCTCAGCCAGATTCTTCTTTTTCCATTCGTGCTGATACTCGGCCGTGGAGACGAGTTGGAAAGAGGATGAGTACTCATAAAAAGGATCCCCTGGAGAGCCAAGTTAGGACCCAAAAGGTGATTGGGAGTGATATTGAAGAGGAGCATAGGGCCTCTCGCATCCCTTTCGTAAGGATTCCCGTTTTGTTGATTGGCTTATTTCGTGGTCAAACCACATGTTGGGGTTTTGAATGTAAGGGTAGTCTAAGTGTTTAGTGTTGAAGATCAAAGGCCCTTCCATGACCTCAAGATACAAGCACGCCAAAGGTATAATCTCTTGTGCTTGTTTTTCTTTGAAGAGATTTAGTAGCACACACACACTTAGCATTCTTGCTATGATTGCATACTTGCTTATTTTTATGTGCATCTCTTCACATGTCACTTTACACACTAGCACATTGGTTGATATATCTTGTTGTGTGTATATGTGCCTTATAATTCGTTTCCCGACATTGTTCGGAAACGTCCGCGCTTGCACTAATGAGTGCTTGGTTTCGCGCGAAGACCGCCTATGGAGAATGCCCTTGGCTTCTCCTTGGTTTTCACCATTGTTGGTGATCGGCGGTTATGATCGGCGGCCTGGCCGCCGAATGAAACCGCCATTTCAGTCCAGATTGGTCTGAAGCAATTATGCGGTCAAGATCGGCGGTCACGACCGCCGTTAGAAACCGCCGTTCATACCTGATCGATTTTAATCCCTCGGGTTTGATTCGGCGGTTGGATCGGCGGTCACGAAACCGCCGAATGAAACCGCCGTTAATGCTCTGTTCTTCACGAGCTCAATTCGGCGGTCGTTATCGGCGGCCTGGCCGCCGATTGAAACCGCCGAACGGTGCGTTTCAGGGGCAAAAGTGTCTTTTCACATGCCCAATTCTTGATGTCTATAAATATCACACTTTCTCATTATCTGAATCAGTTCTTTGACTCTTAAGAACCCTAATCTTCAAAGATAGATTTTGAGAGAAAATCAAATCAAGAACTCATCTTTAACCACTCAAATCAAACCCCTTTTGCATCAAATTTCATATTGCATCTCCTATGTCTATATAGAGTGCATCCATGTATGGGTTTGCATCATCACAACTTGCTTGGTAAGATTTTGATTAATTTCATCTTATTGTAGTATTTTAAATACCAAGCCATCTCTTTTAAATTACTTGTATGTTTTAGATCATATGTTAAATACAAGAAAAGAGATTATTTGTGATGAATTAATTGAGTGTTGTTTTTGATAGATATCTAGGTTTTTATAATCTATGATCATCTATGCTATTTGACATGTCATTTAGCAATTGATATCTAGGGTTGATTTAAATTGAATATATCATCATCCTAGATAAGCATCTAAGGTTACCTAGCCTTGTTTGTTATTTGAATATTCATTTATATTCACATAGGTTGTTTCTCTTCATTGAGAAGTAAGTCTTGAGGCTAAGAGTGCTTAGGCCTCAAGCAAATTGGAATAGGGTTGCTAATAAAGGCCCGCTGGGTAGAAGTGAGGGGTTACAGACAGGAGTGTTAGACGAGGTCTACATAGGTTGTAAACTTCATTTCAATTAGTGATTTCGAGTTCCGAGTGTGGCGCACTATACAGCCCGTGGTTTTTCCCAGTGGTTGGGTTTCCACGTATACATCAAGTGTTATTTAAATTCCGCACTATATTACACTTGCTTGTATATTTAACTAGTAGGGGCATTTTCGTAATATTGACTTGTATGCGAAAATTGGGTAATAATAGCTAAAATCTATTCACCCCCCCTCTAGCTTTATATTGATAAACACACCTCGAGTATTTTGAGAACTTTCAATTGGTATCAGAGCGGGTTCCTAGATATACTTAGGTGATCCTAGCTCATTTTAGGTGTGTTGTTCATTTGTGTGATTTTTGCTCATTCATACATTTTGCATACATTTCATTCATTCATTTGATACAATGAGTGGATTCGGTGGCAACCATGAGGGTGCTTCAAGCACACGGCCACCCCTCCTCACCGGCATAAATTACTCCCAATGGAAAGGGAAGATGGAGGCATATGTGTGTCAAATCCATGATAGGGCATGGATGGCCATTGAAGATGGATATTCGCCTCCTATGATGACTCCCACGGATGGAGGAGAAGAAGTGCTCAAGCCTAAGGCACAGTGGACACAACCTGAGTTTGAGTTGTCCAAGTGGAATCAAAAGGCGTGGCATGCCCTCATATGTGCAGTGGATGAAAATCAGTACAAACTGATTCAGAACACTAAGATAGCCAAGGAGGCATGGGACATCTTAGAGGTTGCACACGAGGGAACCGAAGTAGTGAAGGACTCCAAACTTCAAGTCCTCCAAACTCAATTTGAGACACTTAGGATGGAGGAGAATGAGTGCTTCAACGACTTCGAGATTAGGTTGATGGACATTGTCAACCAAAGTCATCAACTTGGTGACCCTTACTCGGATAGAAGGATCAAGCAAAAGATAATGAGATCGCTTCCCGAGAGGTTTGAGTCTAAGGTGACGGCTTTAGAAGAAAATAGTGATTTTAAGGACATGAAGCCGAGCGAGGTAATAGGTAGACTTCTCGCCTACGAGTCTAGGAAGGGTCCTAGCTCCACTCCTTCAAAGAAGCAAAAAGGGATTACTTTGAGAGCTTCCAAGGTAGAAAAGGAGGACAAGGATGACTCGGATGAAGACATGGCACTTTTAATGAGAAAATTCAAGAAGTTTGTAAAATTCGAGAAGAAGGGTCATGCATCCAAAGGGCAAGAATTGAAGAAAAGGGTTCCTTTCAAGAAGGTTGAGCATAGGCAAGAGAATAGTGAAAGGAAAGGGATCCAATGCTATGAGTGTGGTGGCATAGGTCATATCTCACTAGATTGTGGGAATTTGAAGAACAAGAGAGAAAAAGTGATGGCCGCCATTTGGAGTGAAAGTGATGACTCCGAAGAAGGAGATAAGTCATCAAGTGATGATGAGCTTATCAATAACTTCAAGGCATTGGGTGCCAATTGTGAAGAAAATGAAGTTGTTGGTAAGAATTCCGTTGCTAGTGATCCCATAGAAGAGAAAGTCGAAGAAGTAGCTCTAGAGGAGATAGTTGTTGCTTCACATTGGGATATGGCACTTATTGACTCAAGAGATCAAGGTGAAGGTCTTGATGAGGAAATTGGATCCATAAGAGAGGAGGAGAGCCTAGAAGATGACACTAGTGGAGATGACTCCTTATCTAACTCTACAAATGGAAATGTAGAGAATATGGATATGCATAACTTTATAGTCAATGTTGAAAGCTCCATGAAGAAGAAAGATAGATTTCTAAGGATTTTAGAGGAAGAAAATCTAGAGCTTACAACATACAATGACCTCCTAAAGAAGCAAGTGGAGAAAATGGATCTTAAGGACAACTTTGAAAGTTTTGAAAGCTCTAAGTTAAAGAATGAAAAAGAGATTCAAAGGTTAAAGGAAGAATTACTTAGGCTTTCAACACAAGTGGACCACTTGAATGATGAAGTGGTAAGATCCATGGTGGAAGAAGACAAGCTAAAAGATGAGCTAGCTTTGTCTAAGAGGAATGAAGAGGGTTTGAAGAGAGAGCTTGTTGAAGCCAAAGAGTCATTGACTAGAATGACCACAAGCACCAAGAAACTTGACAACATACTTGGTGTAGGAAAAAGCCCTTGTGACAAAAGAGGTCTTGGATTCGAAGTGAGCAAGGATTGCTCTATTCCTAAGAAGACCGTCTTTGTGAAGAGTTTGGGTAAGATAGAAGCGTAACCGATGCAAACTCCTAGGAAGAAGTTAGAACTAGGACAATGTTCGAAAAATGCACAAGTGAAGGTGGTGAAAGCAAGACAACCCCAAGCTCAACGGATTAGAGCCTCTCGAGTCATCTCTCCTCAACAAATGACTCACTATGAAAAGAGGCAAAACATGCTACCTAATCCAAGGAGGCAACCCATTCCGGTTCAACCAAATAGAAGACATGAACCGACTCAACACCAAAGGAGACATCAAATGCATGATGAGTCTCCAATGACTTCACAAGAACATGGTATGAATTCTTACTTTGTACCAACTTGTCATTATTGTGGTGTTTATGGGCATATTAGGCCTAAGTGCTTTAAGTACATTAAGCATTGTAGGATTGATAGCATGATAAAGAAAAAGAGGCTAAGAAGAGCCCATTTGCATGAGCCTAGGAAATCTTTTGTCAATAATCCTAGGTTAGTGAATGACATGCAACCTTTTACCACTAAGAAGAAAAATGTTATATCTATGTGGATAAGGAAAAATGAACCCGCTTGCTACGAGACTAACAAGTCTCAAATAGGTTCAACTAAGTCAAATGGACTTGGTAGGTCCATAGGACCTCATGCCCTTCATTAATGAAGGATGATACTAACCCCATATGGGGAACTCAAGCAAAGAGAGCTATTTTTTGCATTCTCTTCACTTGCAAAAAATTTGAAAAATCTTATGCTTCTTGGTTGATTGCTTGAGTAAGCTTGGTTGCACATATGTATATATGTTTTCAATTCAATAAGTGTGAACCTTGCTTGTTTACAATCCATGTCATATTTATGTTCAAACATGCATTTTTGGACTAGGAGATGTATGTAGGAAGTATGATTTGAATGACCTATGATTATCTCCATGACATGATGATTCTTAAATAACATGCTAATGTCTTATGAAAAGCATGAAATTCATGTACATGCTCAAATGAAAAAGCATGAATTGATAATTGCGTTCTTAAATGCAAAAAACTTGTGTGAAAAAGCTAATGAGACTCAAATGAAAAAGGATCTAGTATCCATTCAAGGATTTTACAATCCAAATGTCTCTCTTTCTTTATTGGTTGAACATGTCTACTATCATACGGGTTTCATTCCCGGAAAAATCAAATAGGGTGCAAAGTTGCTCATGACATGTTTAGCTTATAAAGTTGGATATAGTTGTTCTTAAATTGAAATCAATGAAATTTCTATATCCTTGCTTCTCTCATGACAATGGTGAAATTGGTTTGAATTCCTATTAGAAACCTTTGTCATTTGCTTTGCCAAATACCATGGTATTTTGGACTTGAATGCAATATGTCTTGTATGCAAAGCATTTTGTTTCACACATTTTATCTAATAAATCTCCTCGTTTCTCTCCGACTAATTGAGATTGCATAAAGTGACTTATATTGATTATGCATATACTAGAATGCTACTATCTCTCTTTGCCTTGAGTGACCCGGTTGGGGACTACTCCTTTGTCTACATCATGACAAAAAGGGGGAGTAGAATGTGGTAAGGGTAGGTGCAAATTATTGTAGCAATTGGTGCACATTGGGGAGAATATACATTGAGGGGGAGTAACCCTTTGAGGGGGAGCATTGCATTCATCATACATTGCATGATGTTGTGTTTAATTTCTTAGAAATGCAAATGCTTGTTTATGTCCTCACTTGATTCATCTCACTTTTACTTGTTTTGGAAAGTTTAGAAACCTTGTTTCAGGGAATGATTGTTCTACAAGAGATTGAAGACTTCAAGTTTTATTTTTATATATCTCTTTGTATTGTAGAAAATCTTCATTGACCCATAGGTTTATTTTTGTTGTGAGGAATCAATGTGAGTGGTGGTTTTGTCACGAAATAGCCAAAGGGGGAGATTGTAAGGATTCCCGTTTTGTTGATTGGCTTATTTCGTGGTCAAACCACATGTTGGGGTTTTGAATGTAAGGGTAGTCTAAGTGTTTAGTGTTGAAGATCAAAGGCTCTTCCATGACCTCAAGATACAAGCAC
This sequence comes from Acer yangbiense, assembly GCA_008009225.1. Lineage (NCBI taxonomy): Eukaryota > Viridiplantae > Streptophyta > Magnoliopsida > Sapindales > Sapindaceae > Acer > Acer yangbiense. Next base: position 31,590,978 of record CM017764.1, read on the forward strand.
GCCAAAGGTATAATCTCTTGTGCTTGTTTTTCTTTGAAGAGATTTAGTAGCACACACACACTTAGCATTCTTGCTATGATTGCATACTTGCTTATTTTTATGTGCATCTCTTCACATGTCACTTTACACACTAGCACATTGGTTGATATATCTTGTTGTGTGTATATGTGCCTTATAATTCGTTTCCCGACATTGTTCGGAAACGTCCGCGCTTGCACTAATGAGTGCTTGGTTTCGCGCGAAGACCGCCTATGGAGAATGCCCTTGGCTTCTCCTTGGTTTTCACCATTGTTGGTGATCGGCGGTTATGATCGGCGGCCTGGCCGCCGAATGAAACCGCCGTTTCAGTCCAGATTGGTCTGAAGCAATTATGCGGTCAAGATCGGCGGTCACGACCGCCGTTAGAAACCGCCGTTCATACCTGATCGATTTTAATCCCTCGGGTTTGATTCGGCGGTTGGATCGGCGGTCACGAAACCGCCGAATGAAACCGCCGTTAATGCTCTGTTCTTCACGAGCTCAATTCGGCGGTCGTTATCGGCGGCCTGGCCGCCGATTGAAACCGCCGAACGGTGCGTTTCAGGGGCAAAAGTGTCTTTTCACATGCCCAATTCTTGATGTCTATAAATATCACACTTTCTCATTATCTGAATCAGTTCTTTGACTCTTAAGAACCCTAATCTTCAAAGATAGATTTTGAGAGAAAATCAAATCAAGAACTCATCTTTAACCACTCAAATCAAACCCCTTTTGCATCAAATTTCATATTGCATCTCCTATGTCTATATAGAGTGCATCCATGTATGGGTTTGCATCATCACAACTTGCTTGGTAAGATTTTGATTAATTTCATCTTATTGTAGTATTTTAAATACCAAGCCATCTCTTTTAAATTACTTGTATGTTTTAGATCATATGTTAAATACAAGAAAAGAGATTATTTGTGATGAATTAATTGAGTGTTGTTTTTGATAGATATCTAGGTTTTTATAATCTATGATCATCTATGCTATATGACATGTCATTTAGCAATTGATATCCAGGGTTGATTTAAATTGAATATATCATCATCCTAGATAAGCATCTAAGGTTACCTAGCCTTGTTTGTTATTTGAATATTCATTTATATTCACATAGGTTGTTTCTCTTCATTGAGAAGTAAGTCTTGAGGCTAAGAGTGCTTAGGCCTCAAGCAAATTGGAATAGGGTTGCTAATAAAGGCCCGCTGGGTAGAAGTGAGGGGTTACAGACCGGAGTGTTAGACGAGGTCTACATAGGTTGTAAACTTCATTTCAATTAGTGATTTCGAGTTCCGAGTGTGGCGCACTAAACAGCCCGTGGTTTTTCCCAGTGGTTGGGTTTTCCACGTATACATCAAGTGTTATTTAAATTCCGCACTATATTACACTTGCTTGTATATTTAACTAGTAGGGGCATTTTCGTAATATTGACTTGTATGCGAAAATTGGGTAATAATAGCTAAAATCTATTCACCCCCCTCTAGCTTTATATTGATAAACACACCTCGAGTATTTGAGAACTTTCACCTTTCTCTACCGAGCGGATATGTGCCTATGATGTCGAGCCGAACGTGGTCGGCCCCGAAGAGATAGAAAAGTATATGGGACACTTCGACCTGGACAGCAACATGGTTTCGCTGGTTCCTTCTGACGGTCGAGCTGCATGGAACCCCCCACCTGGCCACGTTGTAATCTATGGGGCGATGCTTACTTGCGGTGTTACTCTTCCTCTTCAGCCATTCATCACCTGGTTTTTGGTTGAGGCTCGGCCTGCCCCTGCGCAGTTAACCCCAAACAGCTACCAGATTTTGATGTGCATGTGGCACATGTGGCATAGGATAAAGCGGCCACCTCCCACACCTCGCGAAATCCGGCATTTTTACACGCTGAGGCCCGTGGGGAAGACGGGGGTTTATTTTCTTCAATCAAACCAGCCCAAGCTCTTGATCCCTAAAGACGTAGTGGTTAAGAGTGACATCGAACCAACCACTGACGAGAAGATGAAGGCGTTCGTTTGGGGCTTCCCTACTTCAAATAAATTTTGGAAGAACAGCTGGTTCTTCGTGGGAGGACAATGGGGCCAATCAATCAGTTTTGATCTTGATGGCACTCGGGTGACTTGCAGGGTTCCTCGATACTTTTGTTCGCCTCAATGGAACCATATGACTCCTGCCTTCACCGACGAAGAGTTGAAGACTTTGGCTCGGGCAGCCGTTCGCCCTTTGGAAAATAGGGGCAAGCCTTATCTCTTCAACGAGGTGAAAATGATTAAAGCTCGCCTTTTTCCCCAGATTTCTGCACGCCGCAAATGCCGTAAGTTTTTATAAGCTTTCCCTGGTTATTCTTGCATTCTGTCTTTTGAATCAGCTTACTGACTCGAGAAAACACCTTCCATTTCCTTTATTTTTTTTAAGTGTTCGACGTAGACATAATCTGCGATGCTCAGGCACGCCGGATAAAAAGCATCGTGGAGGTGAGCTGAAGAGCGGCTCTTCGCCAGTGAGATGCTGGGATAGCTCCTCCCGAGGGTGACTCTGACGAGAGTGTTCCCGAGAATCCTCTCGAGGGAGATGATGAAGAGGGAGTGCCCGATTATGTGCCCGAGGAGACCCATGGTCAAGAAATGACCGCATATTCAGTAGGGGCTATGGATGATCCAGAGGGCTTTAGAGCAAGTAGGACCCACTTTGGAGCAAGTAGGACTGCTGCTGGGCAGGACAATCAAGCGGGTCCTTCTTCTTCTAATGGAAAAGAGAAGGCTAGGCACTCCCCTGAGCCTGCCTCTGAGCCCGAGCCAGCGGCTTTCTCCCATGGAGATAACTCCCCCCGCTCTGCTGTAAACATGCCAAGTGCTATATTCCAGGGTACTGAAGCAGCTGGGGAACACTTGGGCATGATGGCTTCGGAGACTCCGACTCCTGCCTAGCCAATTCCTACTCCACCCAGGGTCAGCGGTGTCGAAATGGGGCATCCCGATCTGGATTCTGAAGATCCTACGACTGACTTGAATTCTTGCAGGATGCAATCTGGAAAGAGAAAAACCTCGTTTTCTCCTGGTCGCCGTACCCCCAAGATTCCCCGAGTTGTTGCATATGTTGATTCATCTTCAAGTGATGAGGGGGGAGCAGAGGTTGGGAGAAAAATGGGTATGACCCCTCCACGGGATGAGATCAAGACAGTGTTGGTGGCTCCGCTAGCTCTCCTCGGGTGGCCTCGACTGCCGGGCTCCCTGAAACTTGCGTGGGTGGTTTGGGCCCCTCGACCCAGACAAATGATCCTACCCCTAAGACTATGCTGAGGGCCATGGCTTTAGGCCGAGCCTATATTAGGGAGGATCATTGGAGTCACTTCAAGGCTGGAACCGTGTCCGATCGGCTCTGCAACTTCTTCAACAGTGCTTCCTATATGAGTAACGCCCTGTTTATATGAATAATTTTATATTTTTCTTCTTTTTTTGTTACTTCACCCCCGTTTGCTGTTGATTTGCTGTAGATGGTGGCCGAAATGTCCGGGGCTTGCCAGGCTGGTGAAGCCCAGGCAGAAAGAATAAGACAGCTAGAAGCCCAACTAAAGGAGAGTGAGGACCATTGTTCTCGGGCTGAGTTAGCTTGTCAAGAGGGGGCTAGATCAAGTCAGGTGCTCATAGATCAATGCCTGGCTCGTCAGATGGAGGCTAAACAGAAAGCATCTTTTGCTGCTGAGAAGGTCACAACCCTACAAGATCAGTTGTCATCCACCCAAGAAGCTTTGCTCCAGGCCGAGCAGGCCGCTGAGGACGTAAAAACCTCTTATGAACGCCGAATAGAAGACTTGGAGCGTCAGGCCTTGACAGTCAAATCTCTGTCAAAGGAAGCTAGGCTGGAGTTGGAGATACAGGGGGTCGACTGCTTTAAACAATCTCCAGCCTATGATGCTTTGCTTCTTAGGGAGTTCTAACGAGGGATGGTCTCGGCTGGAAAATTCTTCAAGATGAAGAGCAGGGTGACAGACCGGGCCAGGGCCAACTGGAGCCTTTCGATCAAGAAGCATGTGGATACGTCTCTGGAGTCTCTTCGGATCTAGATAAAAGAGTGGCGAGCATATTGCCGAAGTAAAGGTAAGGTGCCACATCCCATGCATCTGGAGGTTCCCACCGCCGATTTCTTCTCTACTTTTCACGCTTGTTAGAAAGCGGGGATCGACGGTGAGAATCCTGATGTTGGTCCCCTACCTGGGATGGACTATAGCGCCTGGATGAATGACGATGATGAAGAAGATGTGATTGTGTGGCCTTCTGAAGACAGCCTCCTCAGCGAGTACGTGATGGAGCCTAACCCGAGTGGGAGTAGCTCACAACCCCCAGAACCATCTTCTTGATTTTTCTTCTGTATTTTTGTAACGATTCTTTGTATTATCCTTGCATATATGAATTTTCATTCTTACCGTTCTGCTTTCTTATTTTCGACTGCTTTCTTAACTGGTCGCTTAGCCAGTCTAGCCAAGTATCTTATTTAACTGGCAACTAACCGATCTTAGCCGAGTGTCTTATTAAACTGGTAACTAATGTGGCCGAGTATCTTATTTAACTGGCGTTTTTCTTTTTAACCTATTTAGGTTTTACCTAGACGTTACGTTGAGGCTCACCCTGACCATACGTTGAGGTCCTTACACAAGTCACCTAGGACGTCTCCTGGTTTTATCTGTGCAAGGTTTTGCCAAATCGTTGGGGTACTCTGTACCGGCCAATACAGCTGCGCATCTCACCAATATTTCTGGCGGCGCTCCGAGCAATTTTCCAGTTACCCTGGTGCCTCGATTTTGCCTTTTTGCTAAGAAGCGCGTTTGCACTATCTTAACTAGGCAGGCGTGCTACTTTAGCTTTTTTGCCCTTCAAGCACTACTCGTCCGCTCTCTCGCGGCTTTGTAGCGCTCGAATTCTTTTTTGCGCTTGTTTGGCCAACTATTAAGTGGCTGTTGTTTGTTCACCGGCCATGGAATACCTTTGATCATAAGACTCATCGACTTCAATGAATAACCTCTTTATTGGCAAATGAACTTTATTAGAAAATCAAATGAATCTGAAACAATTGATGTAAAGCTAAAATGGGACAAGAAACAAACTGAATTAACATAAACATTGAGATGAGTTCCTTAGGGGTAGAAAATCTTGAGGTACTGGGCATTGCATGGTCGGGGCACTAGGCTCCCCCCTGGTCGGGCTATCATGTACGCCCCGTGCCCCGTGACTCCCTTGACGATGTAAGGTCCCTTCCATTTGTCGGCGAGGGATCATGCCGACCTGTCCTTGGTGTTCGGGGATACTCTTCTTAACACTAAATCTTTAAGCTAGAATCTACGCATGCGCACATAGGAATTATAGTACCTCGCAGCCCTTTGCTGGTATGCGGCGTTTCGCACTTGTGCTGCATCCCTGACTTCTTCAAGCTCATCTAGGTTTTGCTGTAGCATGTTAACATTGTGCTCGGGGCTGTATAGATGTACCCTGGGCGATGTAAAACTTATTTCTGCTGGGTTAACGGCCTCTGTCCCGAATGCTAACGCGAAAGGAGTCTCCCCTGTGGATGACCTTACAGTTGTTCGATATTCCCATAGCACCTCTGGCAGCTTGTCCGCCCAGCTGCCTTTCTTGGCTTCCAACTTTGCCTTTAGCGTGTGCTTGATCACCTTGTTCACAGCTTCAGTCTGGCCATTGGTTTGAGGATGAGCAGGTGATGCATAGTAGTTTGCGATCTTATACTCTTCACACATTTTTCTGAACTTGCTATTGTCGAATTGGGTCCCATTGTCTGTTATGATGATGCTCGGGATCCCAAACCTATATATTATGTTCTTTCTGACAAAGCTGGTGGTGTTTGCCTCAGTGATGTGCACGAGAGCTTCTGCTTCCGCCCATTTAGTAAAGTAGTCGACTGCCACAATAGCATGCTTCGTGCCCCCCTTTGTTCCAATGGGCATTGGTCCTATCAGGTCGAGGCCCCACATGGCAAAGGGCCAAGGTGAAGTTAAGCTTCTGAGCAATTCCAGAGGTTGCCGAATATCGTTTGCTATTCTCTGGCATGTCTCACAACTCTCCGTGAATCGCTGTGCCTCTGCAAACAAAGTTGGCCAATAGAATCCTTGCCTAAGTGCTTTATGCGCCAAACTCTTACCCCCAGTATGGTTCCCGCATACTCCACTGTGAACATCTTCCAGAATCTTTTTTGTTTCTTCGCTAGTGATACACCTTTGTAGCACCTTTGAGAACCCTCTTCTGTACAATTCGCCTCTTAGAATTATGTACCAGGTTGACCTGTACTTGACACGTTTTGCTTCCACAGCATCCTCGGGTAGAATGTTTTCCTCCAAATACTTTCTGAGCTGTGTGGTCCAGTCGTCTTGAACTGGTCGAATCTCTGACACCATGCCTTCCTCAGATTCTGCTGTACTCGGCCTAGTCAGGTGCGCCACCGGTATCGCTTTGGACCTGATACTCATGGTGGCTGAAGCTAATTTGGACAAAGCATCTGCTTTCTCATTTTCTTCTCGAGGAATCTGAAAATCATGTGTTCCTCCCTCGCCTAGTATTCATCCAATACCTGGTTAACCACAACTTGCGAATCACTGTAAATCTCCAATTTATCTGCTCCTAACACTATACAGACCCTCAAGCCAGCTAACAAAGCTTCATATTCTGGTTGGTTATTGGTTGCTTTGAAATCGAACCTCATGGCGCACTCTACAGCGTCTCCCTTCGAGGTTGTTATGACTATCCCGGCCTCGCTGCCATGGGTGTTCGATGATCCATCTACATGCAACCTCCATCGGGAACTATTCTCCTGTTTTCCTTCCATCATTCTTCTTACTTCGGCATCTGGCTCAGTGAATTCCACTATAAAATCTGACACTGCCTGCCCCTTGACTGCGGCTTTTGGGGTGTATTTGATGTCAAATTCGCTCAACTCTACCGCCCATTTAGTCAGCCTACCTGACAGTTCGGGCTTTTGCAAGATGAGCTTTGGCGGACAATCGATGTACACCTCTATTGTATGCGCTTGGAAATACGGCCTTAGCTTCCTGGCTGCGGTGATCAAGGCTAGCGCTATTTTTTCTACCGGTGAATACCTTGTCTCTGCGGGCAGCAATGCCTTGCTGGTGTAATACACTGGTCTCTGTATTCCTTCCTCCATTCGGATCAACACCGAGCTTGTTGCCACTTCTGTGACCGAGAGGTATAGGTATAATGTCTCTCCAGCTACTGGCTTTAAGAGGATGGGTGTTCGCCCTAAGTAATCTTTCAACTTCTAGAAGGCTGCTTCACATTCTTTGTTCCATTCAAGCCCTTTTCCTTTCTTTATTACTTTAAAAAACGGGGCGTATCTGTCTGTTGATTTTTTTATAAATCGGTTAAATGATGCGAGACATCCCGTCAGCCTCTATATGTCCTTCAGCGTTTTTGGCGAAGCCATCTCTTCTAATGCTAGTGTTTAAGGTTGAAGATCAAAGGCCCTTCCATGACCTCAAGACACAAGTACGCCAAAGGTATAATCTCTTGTGCTTGATTTTTCTTTGAAGAGATTTAGTAAGCACACACACACTTAGCATACTTGCATTTGTGTGCATACTCTTCACATGTCACTTTACACACTAGCACTTTGGTTGATATATCTTGTTGTGTGTATATGTGCTTTATAATTCGTTTCCCGACATTGTTCGGAAACATCCGCGCTTGCACTAATGAGTGCTTGGTTTCACGCGAAGACCGCCCACGGAGAATGCCCTTGGCTTCTCCTTGGTTTTCACCATTGTTGGTGATCGGCGGTTATGATCGGCGGCCTGGCCGCCGAATGAAACCGCCGTTTCAATCCAGATTGGTCTGAAACAATTATGCGGTCAAGATTGACGGTCACGACCGCCGTTCATACCTGATCGATTTTAATCTCTCGGTCTAATTCGGCGATTGGATCGGCGGTCATGAAACCGCCGAATGAAACCGCCGTTGATGCTCTGTTCTTCACGAGCTCAATTCGGCGGTCGTGATCGGCGGCCTGGCCGCCGATTTAAACCGCCGAACGGTGCGTTTCAGGGGCAAAATTGTCTTTTCACATGCCCAATTCTTGATGTCTATAAATATCTTATTTTCTCATTCTCTGATTAAGTTCTTTGAGACCTTAGAACCCTAAACATTCAAGAGAGATTTTTGAGAAAAAATCAAATCAAGAACTCAACTTTAAACACTCAAATCAAATCCCCTTTGCATCAAATTTCATATTTGATCTTCTATGCCTTCATAGAATTGATCCATGCATGGTTTTGAATCATCACATCTTATTTGGTATGTTCTTCACTAATTTCATATTACTTTAGTGTTTTTCATATTAATACATCTCTTTAATTACTTGCATGCTTTTGATTAAATGCTAGATATAAGTTAGAGATTATTTGTGATGAAAATGATTGAGTGTTGATTGTGATAGCTAATTAGGTTTTTAATTAATCTTCATTAGCTAAGCTATTTGACATGTCATTTAGCAATTGATATCTAGGGTTGATTAAATTGATTATATCATCATCCTAGATAAGCATCTAAGGTTACCTAGCCTTGTTTGTTATTTAAATATTCATATATATTCACATAGGTTGTTTCTCTTCATTGAGAAGTAAGTCTTGAGGCTAAGAGTGCTTAGGCCTCAAGCAAATTGGAATAGGGTTGCTAATAAAGGCCCGCTGGGTAGAAGTGAGGGGTTACAGACCGGAGTGTTAGACGAGGTCTACATAGGTTGTAAACTTCATTTCAATTAGTGATTTCGAGTTCCGAGTGTGGCGCACTATACAGCCCGTGGTTTTTCCCAGTGGTTGGGTTTCCACGTATATATCAAGTGTTATTTAAATTCCGCATCTTATTAAACTTGTATGTATTTTTGACTAGTAAGGGCATTTTCATAAAATTGACTTGCATGCGAAAATTGGGTAATATTTGATAAAATCTATTCACCCCCCCTCTAGCTTTATATTATACACGCCTCTAGGACTTTCAATTGGTATCAGAGCGGGTTCCTAGATATACTTAGGTGATCCTAGCTCATTTTAGGTGTGTTTTGCATTTGTGTGATTTGTGCTCATTCATACATTTTGCATTCATTTGAATTCATTCATTACATACAATGAGTGGATACGGTGGCAACCATGAGTGTGCTTCAAGCACACGGCCTCCCCTCCTCACCGGCATAAATTACTCCCAATGGAAAGGGAAGATGGAGGCATATGTGTGTCAAATCCATGATAGGGCATGGATGGCCATTGAAGATGGATATTCACCTCCTATGATGACTCTAACGGGTGGAGGAGAAGAAGTGCTCAAGCCTAAGGCACAGTGGACGCAACCCGAGTTTGAGTTGTCCAAGTGGAATCAAAAGGCATGGCACGCCCTTATATGTGCAGTGGACGAAAATCAGTACAAACTAATTTAGAACACTAAGATAGCCAAGGAGGCATGGGACATCTTAGAGGTTGCACACGAGGGAACCGAAGTAGTGAAAGACTCCAAACTTCAAGTCCTCCAAACTCAATTCGAGACACTTAGGATAGAGGAGAATGAGTGCTTCAACGACTTTGAGATTAGGTTGATGGACATTGTCAACCAAAGTCATCAACTTGGTGACCCTTACTCGGATAGAAGGATCAAGCAAAAGATAATGAGATCGCTTCCCGAGAGGTTTGAGTCTAAGGTGACGGCTTTAGAAGAAGACAGTGATTTTAAGGACATGAAGCCGAGCGAGGTAATAGGTAGACTTCTCGCCTACGAGTCTAGGAAGGGTCCTAGCTCCACTCTTTCAAAGAAGCAAAAAAGAATTGCTTTGAGTGCTTCTAAGGTAGGGAATGAGGAGAAAGGTGACTTGGACGAAGACATGATCTTGATGCTTCAAAAATTCAAGAAATTTGTCAAGTTCGAGAAGAGTGGCTTTGGATCCAAAGGCCAAGTCTTGAAGAAAAATGCTCCCTTCAAGAAGCATGAGCCTAGGCAAGAGAAAGGGGTCCAATGCTATGAATGTGGCGGCATAGGTCATATCTCACCCGATTGTGGGAATTTGAAGAACAAGAAAGAAAAAATGATGGTCGCCACTTGGAGTGAAAGTGATGACTCCGGAGAGGGAGATAAGTCATCAAGTGATGATGAGCTTATCAATAACTTCAAGGCATTGGGTGCCACTAATAAAGAAAATGAAGTTGTTGGTAAGAATTCCATTGCTAGTGATCCCATAGAAGAGAAATTCAAAGAAGTAGCTATAGAGGAGATAGTTGTTGCTTCACATTAGGATATGGCACTTATTGACTCAAGAGATCAAGGTGAAGGTCTTGATGAGGAAATTGGATCCATAGGAGAGGAAGAGAGTCTAGAAGATGACACTAGTGGAGATGACTCCTTATCTAACTCTACAAATGGAAATGTAGAGAATATGGATGTGCATGACTTTATAGTCAATGTTGAAAGCTCCATGAAGAAGAAAGATAGATTTCTAAGGATTTTAGAGGAAGAAAATCTAGAGCTTTCAACATACAATGACCTCTTAAGGAAGCAAGTGGAGAAGATGGATCTTAAGGACAACTTTGAAAGTTTTGAAAGCTCTAAGTTAAAGAATGAAAAAGAGATTCAAAGGTTAAAGGAAGAACTACTTAGGCTTTCAACACAAGTTGATCACTTGAATGATGAAGTGGTAAGATCCATGGTGGAAGAAGACAAGCTAAAAGATGAGCTAGCTTTGTCTAAGAGGAATGAAGAGGGTTTGAAGAGAGAGCTTGTTGAAGCCAAAGAGTCATTGACTAGAATGACCACAAGCACCAAGAAGCTTGACAACATACTTGGTGTAGGAAAAAACCCTTGTGACAAAAGAGGTCTTGGATTCGAAGTGAGCAAGGATTGCTCTATTCCTAAGAAGACCGTCTTTGTGAAGAGTTTGGGTAAGATAGAAGCGTCACCGGTGCAAACTCCTAGGAAGAAGTTAGAACTAGGACAATGTTCGAAAAATGCACAAGTAAAGGTGGTGAAAACAAGACAACCCCAAGCTCAACGAATTAGAGCCTCTCGAGTCAACTCTCCTCAACAAATGACTCACTATGAAAAGAGGTAAAACATGCTACCTCATCCAAGGAGGCAACCCATTCCGGTTCAACCACATAGAAGACATGAACCGGCTCAACACCAAAGGAGACATCAAATGCATGATGAGTCTCCAATGACTTCACACGGATATGGTATGAATTCTTACTTTATACCAACTTGTCATTATTGTGGTGTGTATAGGCATATTAGGCCTAAGTGCTTTAAGTACATTAAGCATTGTAGGATTAATAGCATGATCGAGAAAAAGAGGCTAAGAAAAGCCCACTTGCATGAGCCTAGGAAATCCTTTGTCAATAATCCTAGGTTAGTGAATGACATGCAACCTTTGACCACTAAGAAGAAAAATGTCATATATATGTGGATAAGGAAAAATGAACCCGCTTGCTATGAGACTAACAAGTATCAAATAGGTTCAACTAAGTCCAATGGACTTGGTAGGTCCATAGGACCTCATGCCCTTCATTAATGAAGGATGATACTAACCCCATATGGGGAACTCAAGCAAAGAGAGCTATTTTTGCATTCTTGTCACTTGCAAAAAATTTTGAAAAATCTTATGCTTCTTTGTTGATTGCTTGAGTAAGCTTGGTTGCACATATGTATATATATTTTCAATTCAATAAGTGTGAATCTTGCTTGTTTACAATCCATGTCATATTTATGTTCAAACATGCATTTTGGACTAGGAGATTTTCATAGGAAGTATGATATGAATGACCTTTAGTTATCTCCATGACATGATGATTCTTTAATAACATGCTAATGTCATATGAAAAGCATGAAATTCATATAACATGCTCATTTGAAAAAGCATGAATTGATGATTGCAATTTATAAATGCAAAACTTGTGTGAAAAAGCTTATGAGACTCAAAATGAATATAGGATCTTGTATCCATTCAAGGATTTTACAATCCAAATGTCTCTCTTTCTTTATTGGTTGAACATGTCTACTATCATACGGGTTTCATTCCCGGAAAAATCAAATAGGGTGCAAAGTTGCTCATGACATGTTTAGCTTATAAAGTTGGATATAGTTGTTCTTAAATTAAAATCAATGAAATTTCTATATCCTTGCTTCTCTCATGACAATGGTGAAATTGGTTTGAATTCCTATTAGAAACCTTTGTCATTTGCTTTGCCAAATACCATGGTATTTTGGACTTGAATGCTATATGTCTTGTATGCAAAGCATTTTGTTTCACACATTTTATCTAATAAATCTCCTCGTTTCTCTCCGATTAATTGAGATTGCATAAAGTGACTTATATTGATTATGCATATACTAGAATGCTACTATCTCTCTTTGCCTTAAGTGACCCGGTTGGGGACTACTCCTTTGCCTATATCATGACAAAAAGGGGGAGTAGAATGTGGTAAGGGGATGTGCAAATTGTTGTAGCAATTGGTGCACATTGGGGAGAATATATATTGAGGGGGAGTAACCCTTTGAGGGGGAGCATTGCATACACAAACATTGCATGATGTTGTGCTTGATTATTATATATATGCAAATGCTTGTTTTAATCTCACTTGATTCATCTCACATTTTCTTGTTTTGAAAAGTTTAGAAACCTTGTTTCAGGGAATGATTATTCTATAAGAGATTGAAGACTTCAAGTTTTATTTTTTTATATATCTCTTTGTATTGTAGAAAATCTTCATTTGACCCATAGGTTTATTTTGTTGTGAGGAATCAATGTGAGTGGTGGTTTTGTCACGAAATAGCCAAAGGGGGAGATTGTAAGGATTCCCGTTTTGTTGATTGGCTTATTTCGTGGTCAAACCACATGTTGGGGTTTTGAATGTAAGGGTAGTCTAAGTGTTTAAGGTTGAAGATCAAAGGCCTTTCCATGACCTCAAGATACAAGCACGCCAAAGGTATAATCTCTTGTGCTTGATTTTTCTTTGAAGAGATTTAGTAAGCACACACACACTTAGCATACTTGCATTTGTGTGCATACTCTTCATATGTCACTTTACACACTAGCACTTTGGTTGATATATCTTGTTGTGTGTATATGTGCTTTATAATTCGTTTCCCGACATTGTTCGGAAACGTCCACGCTAGCACTAATGAGTGCTTGGTTTTGCGCGAAGACCATGTTAGGATTATGCTCAATAGCAAGAGTGTAATGTTGTAATTAACAATCTTTTTCATATTAATAAAGTGATTTCTGTTTTAACAAATCGTATAGCATTTATAGTTTAATATTATAATTGTCAAAGTAAATAATCATAAGGTCTAAAAACTATGAGAAAAGAAGAATTGTTCGTACATCTGGATATGTATGTGGTAGACACAATTCTTTAGTTAGTCTTGAATAATGTTCACAACTTAAGTTAAAGGTTGGGCACCTTTATCTTGTTAAAGTTGTAGAATTCTTTTGCTAGCATTTGAGTGGGATCAAATGAGATATGATGAGTCTAAATCATCGGAGTGTCTTCGAGCAAAAGGATCTAGTGCACTGGGTGCATTGAACAGGATCACAATGAAAAGCTTTATCTAGAACCGTCAATAGATAATAGTCTTTTCATTATTAGGACAATCGGAGAGTCTATCTTAATCCTGAGATAAATGATGGACTTATGGTTGCAAGTGATATCATTTGAGTTATCAATGAGTACGATTATATCGCATAGTCTATCCTCGATAGTTTGGTGATATTCATTTGTTAATCGATAGAGGACTTCATTTATAGATATGGACATCGTGGCTCCATTTAATTAAATGAGAGTATAATATCATCATATGGATGTTTTGAGGTAATTGGATATTAAATCTCAACGTTGAGTTTTCGATAGTGTCTATTGAAAACATGGCTTCTGGACAAGTCAAAATATCCAAGTTCAAAACGTGGTCATATGAGTAAATATGGTAACTTGGAGAGTTATAGGCGGTCTATGAACTCTTGGCGATTACTGATATTAATCACGAGGATACACTATCTCCTATATGATTGTCTAGGGTATGAATGAGGAGCATCTTCCTTTTCTATCTTTATTTAAGAGTTCAATTTTAGCTCTTTAGTGGAATGAGTTAAAATTAATGGATCGGACCTAAGTGAATCATTTGTTGATTGTGATTAGGTTATGTCTATTGAAGCTTAAATTTAGATGGCCCGCCAAGATCCCAATCCACACGGACTTGCATGGATCACTTGATATATTCTACCGGACAAATTTAAGGGTCCATCTAGAATTGCATTTAATATATTAAGAATATAATTTGCACATTATTTAAGTAATGGGCTGCTCAATTATATTTATATATTAATGAAAGACATGTGGGCTTGTTTCTTTTAGTAAGAATGGGTCTGGTTCACATGTGGGCTTTTTTATTTAAAGTCCAATGGATTAAATGAAATAAGAAAATAATATTTTGGCCCATTTATTCAAGTGGGGCGGCAAGGTTAAGTTTTAACCTAATATATTATTTTGTTTCATTTGTTTTAATTAAATAAGAATTAATTAATTTATTAATTAATTGTTTAATTAATAAACAAATTTTTTCTGATTAGGAAATATGATTCCTAATGTTATACTATTGTTGGTAGTATACTAAAAGTAAAAGACTTATTTGGTAAGAAAATAAATAATTAATTTTATTTATTCAAATAAGAAGTCTTTTAATTTAGTCATTAAAAAGAATAAAATAACTATGAGTTAGATTAGGGTTAGAAGTCTATTCTTTTATGGAAATTAGGGTGCAACACAAACCTTTAGAGGTGGTGATTTGCGGCAACCCTAGTGTAAAAAGGAGAGAGATTTCGGCAACCCTAAAAGACAAGGAGAGGAAAATTTCGGCCACCTATATATTCCCACATATAGATTTCGGCCACCCAAGTTGTTCTGGAGACAATTTTTCTTCTTCTTCTCAATTCATAGAAAGCTTTTATTCTACTAAAACAAATAGGAGTGTTAGATTATTCTTTGATAGTATACTATTTGCTTAATCATCAATAAGCTTGTGTATACGATATCGATCTAGGTTCACGCGAGTTTCGATCATTAGATTGAGAACTCAAAAGTGACCGGAATAATCTCAGTCATTCTTTTGATTGTTTTTGTGACTAACAAAGAAAAGAAAGTTTGTTTTGTCCATTCACAGGTTTGCAATTCAAAGAAAAAGGGAGACCACGCTCCTAGGTGATCCACGTTCGTGCTAGGATTGAAGATCTTGCGGATTACCATCGACGTAAGTCAATCGGATCACGCGACAAAAGGTATTCTACTTTTTGGTTATTGTATATGCATGTTTAATTAATTAAAGGGTTTAAGGTTCATAAAGGAAAAATTTTAAAAGTCACTAAATCTTATTTTTAGTCTCGCTTCCGCTGCGTGTACTACGGTATTTTTCCCTACAATTGGTATCAGAGCCTGGTTAAACCCTTTTAATTAATTAACGTATATATACGTGGATCTATTTCTTTTTATTGTGATTATGCATGTTTAGAAAGAGATGGCACTCTAGGTATTCAAACATATAATTACATGTGGATGTATGGATTTATATATGTTTATGTGGATTGTTATTGCTCGATTTTGGTCCTAGATTTTCAATGTAATTTTTGTTTCGGAGTTGTAACAAGAAGGGTGGTCTATCATCGCCATAATTCCTTCTTGGTAGATTGCTAGGTTTTATTATTTTTTTTTTGGTGCAGTATTTTTTTTATACTGCTGCAGTTTTATTTTTTTTATTATGTGCAGTTTTTGTATGTAAAAGGTACTGCAGTGATTAAAAAAAAAATAAAAAATACTGCAGTATTTTATTTGTTTAAATACTGCCGTAATATATTTAGGTCTTGAAGATTCGAAGACACGAAGAAAAACGAAGCAACCGGAACCGAGAACGAGCACCGTGCGCACCCTAGGAGTGGATTGGGCTGCGCATGGCAAGCCCATCTCAAGGTGGGCTGCGCACGGCAGCCTTGGAGGACTTATGGGCTGCGCATGGCAGCCCTTTGTGGGGTTGTGGTGTGTGCCGCCCATAGGAGAAGGCCGAAGGATGAGCTTATGGTTGATGGGCCACCTGAAGATCTTGTGTTCCTAAAACAAATTGTAATTTACTTGTTTTTCTAGGATGGGCCAAAATTGTTGCTATTTAATTTATGCTTTAATATTACAATATTTGTTATTGTATGATAACATGACATATAGAATAGGAGTGCCACTCATATATCTCTTTTGGTATGAACATGCATTGAATGATTTAGGTATCTAAATTGGCATCTAGATAACTTGGTAAATCATTCTATGGGATTTAATCACACGCCTTAAATAATTGAGTGGGAGAAGGTGTTTTTGTAACACCTATGGCCTCCAAGGTTGGTTGAGCTTTATTATTTATGGTAATCCCCCCAAGGGGCGTCCCTGAATGGAATTTAGCAACATACTTCCTTACAAGGATAGACTAGACAATGGACTCAAACGAGATCTACTCCCCAAGGAGGGATATTCGTGAGAGAAAACTGAGGGTCGATATCTTGGTAACACACTCAATGTAATTTTATTGATATCCTCCCAAGAGTTCTTGTCAGTAAAATTGCAAGGCTAAAATTGAAAACGCTGGTTGTTATGTTAACAATTAGGTGGGACCTAGTCTAACTAGTAAATGGTGCGAACTCCCAAAGGAGGCGTAACATTTATGGGTGTTGGATCACTGTTGAATTTTATGATTGAGTTATTTATTTAATTCAAGATAAATATTCAAAAGTGCTTTATCATGATTATTTACTTATATATGTTTTGTTTTATTCAGAAATCATGACCCCATCACTTATGAACATCCTGAAAGAAAACACTTTAACTGGAGATAATTATGTCACATGGAAAAGGAAAATTGGGTTGTTGCTGCAAAGTGAAAAACATAAGTTTGTTCTAACTACTCCTAAACCACCTGCTCCTAATAATGAATCAAGCATAATGTATAGAGATGAGTATGAGCAGTGGAAGACTTCAGATGATATGGCAAAATGTTACATTATGGCCACTATCTCCGACGTGTTGCAACAGCAGCATGAATGAATGGAGTCCGCTGCTGATATTATGATGTCTCTAGAGGAGATGTTTGCTATGAAGTCTAGGACGACTAAGAGAGAGGCAGTGACTGCTTTTATGAATCTTAGGATGAAACCTGGACAGGCTGTGAAAGATCACATGATGAAAGTCATAGCACATCTCAACATTGCTGAACTGCATGGCGCTGAGATAGATGGTGAGACAAAGATTGATATGGTTGTCAATTCATTGTCAGATTCCTTTGATCAGTTCAAATTGGACTACACTTTGAACAAAAAGGAATACACCTTACAAGGCCTGATGCAAGATGTTCAAAGTGCTGAAAAGATCCTTGTGAAAGGCAAAGGTCAAGAGATTCATATGGTTGGTAAAGTTGCTACTGTTAAGGCCCGTCAAAAGGTCAAGAAACAACAGAAGAAAAAGCAACTTGGGCCTATCAAGAAGGACACCAAGAAAGTAACCAAGATCAAAGGGAAATGCTTCCTTTGTGGTGAAAAGGGACATTGGAAGAGAAATTGCCCAAAGTCCCAGAATAAGAAGGAAGAAGGTAATGTGAATTATCTTGAAACATGTTTTTTGGCTGATTCTACAGATTCTTGGATCATAGACTCAGGAGCCACTAATCATGTTTGTTATTCCTTGCAGGGGTTCCAAGAAAGGAGAAAGCTGAGTAAGAATGAAATCAATTTGCGCTTGGGCAACGGAACGTTAGTGTCTGCAAGTGCAGTGGGAGATATTAGAGTTTATTTGGATTCTAGAAGGCATTTAGATTTGATAGACGTTTATTATGTACCTCAATTCAAGAGGAATTTAATTTCAGTTTCTTGTTTAAATAAATTTGGATATTCGGTTACTTTTAATAAAGTTTTTATTATTAGTAAGAATGACAAAATTATTTGCCAAGGTACATTGGAAAACGGTCTATACTTTTTGCATAGAAATATCTCTCACTCGTTAGACACAGAAATAACGGAACCTAATCATAAAAGAGTAAAATTATCAACAGATGAAACCTACCTTTGGCACTTACGCTTAGGTCATATTAACCTTAATAGGATTAAAAGATTGGTATGTGACGGACCTTTGAGTGACTTAAAGGTTGATGATCTACCAACTTGTGAATCTTGTTTGGAAGGTAAAATGACCAAAAGGACGTTCTCTGCCAAAGGTGCAAGAGCCACTGAATGTTTAGGATTGATACACACTGATGTATGTGGACCTATGAGCATTCAAGCTAGAGGTGGATATGAGTACTTCATCACCTTCACAGATGATTACTCGAGATTTGGTTATGTGTATCTCATGCGACATAAGTCGGATGCTTTTGACATGTTCAAAGCATTCAAAGCTGAAGTGGAAAATCAGCTTGAGAAACACATAAAAATCTTGAGATCTGATCGTGGTGGAGAATATCTATCTGGTGAGTTTCAGCAATATCTTATTGATAATGGGATTGTTTCTCAGTTTTCTGCACCAGGTACACCTCAACAGAATGGGGTAGCAGAAAGGAGAAATAGAACTCTTTTGGATATGGTTAGGTCTATGTTGAGTTATTCAACACTTCCTATTTCTTTTTGGGGATATGCTTTACAAACTGCTATATACATTCTAAACGATGTACCATCTAGGTCTGTTCCTAAAACACCGCATGAGTTGTGGACTGGGCGCAAGCCTAGTTTACAACACTTAAGGATATTTGGTTGTCCTGCGCATGTGTTAAAAGGAAAGACAGAAAAGATGGAGTCCCGTTCAGAAACATGTATATTTGTAGGGTATCCAAAAGAAACTAAAGGATATTATTTCTATAGTCCTTCAGATCTTAAAGTATTTGTTTCGACAAATGCTAAATTTCTGGAAAAGGACTATATGAATGATTTTGTGCCTAGAAGTAGAATTGTCCTGAATGAGATGTCAGGAGATACAATTCCACGAGAGGTTACACAACCTAACCCAATTGTAAGTTCCGATCCAACACAAGATCAACAACCTACCATTCCTCGTCGTAGTGGGAGGGTTAGAACACAACCCGAAAGATACATCGGTCTGGGAGAATCAGTGGAGAATCTCCCGGACGACGATGATCCCTACACGTACAAGGAAGCTATGGAGGATGTTGATAGTCGCCATTGGCAAAAGGCAATGCAATCTGAGATTGAATCTATGTTCAATAACAAAGTCTGGTCCCTTGTAGACTTGCCTAAAGGGATAAAACCCATTGGGTGCAAGTGGGTATACAAGAGGAAAAGAGGTATGGATGGTAAGGTGGAAACCTTTAAAGCTAGATTGGTAGCTAAAGGGTATACACAGAAAGAAGGTATCGATTACGAGGAAACCTTCTCTCCTGTGGCCATGCTTAAATCCATTAGGATACTCTTATCCATTGCAGCATCTTTAGATCTAGAGATTTGGCAAATGGACGTCAAGACAGCTTTCCTTAATGGAAGTCTTGACGAAAGCATCTACATGATGCAACCAGAGGGATTCATTGAAAAGGGCCAAATGGGTATGCAAGTTGCAGAAATCCATATATGGATTGAAGCAAGCATCCAGATCCTGGAACATAAGGTTTGATCAAGCTGTCAAAGGTTTTGGATTTATTCAGAATCCTGACGAACCTTGTGTATACAAAAGGATTAAGGGCGACAAGTTGGTTTTCCTGATTCTTTATGTTGATGATATACTACTCATTGGAAACGATGTAGGTGTATTGACATCAGTAAAAGAATGGTTAGCAAAACAATTTGATATGAAGGACTTAGGAGAAGCAAGTTTTATTCTAGGTATCCAAGTAATAAGGGATAGAAAGAATAGAACGATTGCATTATCCCAAGCTTCATACATAGACAAGATCTTGTCTAGGTTTTCCATGCAGGATTCCAAGAAAGGTATGTTACCTTTCAGACATGGAATCAAGCTTTCTAAGGAACAAGTTCCTAAGAATGAGCATGAAGAGCAATTCATGAGTAGAGTTCCATATGCCTCGGCAGTTGGAAGTCTCATGTATGCAATGCTCTGTACTAGACCAGATATTTGTTTTGCTGTTGGCATAGTTAGCAGGTTTCAATCGAAACCTGGTCCTGATCACTGGACGGCAGTCAAGCATATTTTCAAGTATCTTAAGAGAACGAGAGATAATATGCTTGTATACTCTGGAGGGGATTTGATTCCCGTTGGGTATACAGATTCTGATTTCCAATCAGATTCTGACTCCAGAAAATCCACATCAGGGGCTGTGTTTACTATTGGAGGAGGAGCAGTTATATGGAGGAGTATCAAGCAATCTTGTATTGCTGATTCCACCATGGAAGCTGAGTATGTTGCTGCATGCGAGGCTGCCAAAGAGGCTGTTTGGCTCCGCCAATTCTTGATTGACTTGGAAGTGGTTCCTAGTGCGAATAAGCAGATCACTATCTACTGTGACAACAGTGGAGCAGTGGCTAATTCGAAAGAACCAAGAAGTCACAAGAGAGGTAAACACATTGAAAGAAAGTATCATCTTTTAAGGGAGATTGTTCAAAGAGGTGACGTGACGATTACCAAAATCGCGTCAGCAGAAAATCTAGCGGATCCCTTCACAAAGGCTCTACCTCAGAAGAGTTTCGATGGGCATCTAGAGAACATGGGCTTGAGAGATATGACACATTTGCTATAGTGCAAGTGGGAGATTGTTAGGATTATGCTCAATAGCAAGAGTGTAATGTTGTAATTAACAATCTTTTTCATATTAATAAAGTGATTTCTGGTTTAACAAATCGTATAGCATTTATAGTTTAATATTATAATTGTCAAAGTAAATAATCATAAGGTCTAAAGACTATGAGAAAAGAAGAATTGTTCGTACATCTGGATATGTATGTGGTAGACACAATTCTTTAGTTAGTCTTGAATAATGTTCACAACTTAAGTTAAAGGTTGGGCACCTTTATCTTGTTAAAGTTGTAGAATTCTTTTGCTAGCATTTGAGTGGGATCAAATGAGATATGATGAGTCTAAATCATCGGAGTGTCTTCGAGCAAAAGGATCTAGTGCACTGGGTGCATTGAACTGGATCACAATGAAAAGCTTTATCTAGAACCGTCAATAGATAATAGTCTTTTCATTATCAGGACAATCGGAGAGTCTATCTTAATCCTGAGATAAATGATGGACTTATGGTTGCAAGTGATATCATTTGAGTTATCAATGAGTACGATTATATCGCATAGTCTATCCTCGATAGTTTGGTGATATTCATTTGTTAATCGATAGAGGACTTCATTTATAGATATGGACATCGTGGCTCCATTTAATTAAATGAGAGTATAATATCATCATATGGATGTTTTGAGGTAATTGGATATTAAATCTCAACGTTGAGTTTTCGATAGTGTCTATTGAAAACATGGCTTCTGGACAAGTCAAAATATCCAAGTTCAAAACGTGGTCATATGAGTAAATATGGTAACTTGGAGAGTTATAGGCGGTCTATGAACTCTTGGCGATTACTGATATTAATCACGAGGATACACTATCTCCTATATGATTGTCTAGGGTATGAATGAGGAGCATCTTCCTTTTCTATCTTTATTTAAGAGTTCAATTTTAGCTCTTTAGTGGAATGAGTTAAAATTAATGGATCGGACCTAAGTGAATCATTTGTTGATTGTGATTAGGTTATGTCTATTGAAGCTTAAATTTAGATGGCCCGCCAAGATCCCAATCCACACGGACTTGCATGGATCACTTGATATATTCTACCGGACAATTTAAGGGTCCATCTAGAATTGCATTTAATATATTAAGAATATAATTTGCACATTATTTAAGTAATGGGCTGCTCAATTATATTTATATATTAATGAAAGACATGTGGGCTTGTTTCTTTTAGTAAGAATGGGTCTGGTTCACATGTGGGCTTTTTTATTTAAAGTCCAATGGATTAAATGAAATAAGAAAATAATATTTTGGCCCATTTATTCAAGTGGGGCGGCAAGGTTAAGTTTTAACCTAATATATTATTTTGTTTCATTTGTTTTAATTAAATAAGAATTAATTAATTTATTAATTAATTGTTTAATTAATAAACAAATTTTTTCTGATTAGGAAATATGATTCCTAATGTTATACTATTGTTGGTAGTATACTAAAAGTAAAAGACTTATTTGGTAAGAAAATAAATAATTAATTTTATTTATTCAAATAAGAAGTCTTTTAATTTAGTCATTAAAAAGAATAAAATAACTATGAGTTAGATTAGGGTTAGAAGTCTATTCTTTTATGGAAATTAGGGTGCAACACAAACCTTTAGAGGTGGTGATTTGCGGCAACCCTAGTGTAAAAAGGAGAGAGATTTCGGCAACCCTAAAAGACAAGGAGAGGAAAATTTCGGCCACCTATATATTCCCACATATAGATTTCGGCCACCCAAGTTGTTCTGGAGACAATTTTTCTTCTTCTTCTCAATTCATAGAAAGCTTTTATTCTACTAAAACAAATAGGAGTGTTAGATTATTCTTTGATAGTATACTATTTGCTTAATCATCAATAAGCTTGTGTATACGATATCGATCTAGGTTCACGCGAGTTTCGATCATTAGATTGAGAACTCAAAAGTGACAGGAATAATCTCAGTCATTCTTTTGATTGTTTTTGTGACAAACAAAGAAAAGAAAGTTTGTTTTGTCCATTCACAGGTTTGCAATTCAAAGAAAAAGCGAGACCACGCTCCTAGGTGATCCACGTTCGTGCTAGGATTGAAGATCTTGCGGATTACCATCGACGTAAGTCAATCGGATCACGCGACAAAAGGTATTCTACTTTTTGGTTATTGTATATGCATGTTTAATTAATTAAAGGGTTTAAGGTTCATAAAGGAAAAATTTTAAAAGTCACTAAATCTTATTTTTAGTCTCGCTTCCGCTGCGTGTACTACGGTATTTTTCCCTACAGACCACCCACGGAGAATGCCCTTGGCTTCTCCTTGGTTTTCACCATTGTTGGTGATCGGCGGTTATGATCGGCGGCCTGGCCGCCGATTGAAACCGCCGTTTCAATCCAGATTGGTCTGAAGCAATTATGCGGTCAAGATCGGCGGTCACGACCGCCGTTTGAAACCGCCGTTCATACCTGATCGATTTTAATCTCTCGGTCTAATTAGGCGGTTGGATCAGCGGTCACGAAACCGCCGAATGAAACCGCTGTTGATGCTCTGTTCTTCACGAGCTCAATTCAGCGGTCGTGATCGGCGGCCTGGCCGCCGATTGAAACCGCCGAACGGTGCGTTTCAGGGGCAAAATTGTCTTTTCACATGCCCAATTCTTGATGTCTATAAATGTCTTATTTTCTCTTTCTCTGATTAAGTTCTTTGAGACCTTAGAACCCTAAACATTCAAGAGAGATTTTTGAGAAAAAATCAAATCAAGAACTCAACTTTAAACACTCAAATCAAATCCCTTTTGCATCAAATTTCATATTTGATCTTCTATGCCTTCATAGAATTGATCCATGCATGGTTTTGAATCATCACATCTTATTTGGTATGTTCTTCACTAATTTCATATTACTTTAGTGTTTTTCATATTAACACATCTCTTTAATTACTTGCATGCTTTTGATTAAATGCTAGAAACAAGTTAGAGATTATTTGTGATGAAAATGATTGAGTGTTGATTGTGATAGCTAATTAGGTTTTTAATTAATCTTGATTAGCTAAGCTATTTGACATGTCATTTAGCAATTGATATCTAGGGTTGATTAAATTGATTATATCATCATCCTAGATAAGCATCTAAGGTTACCTAGCCTTGTTTGTTATTTGAATATTCATATATATTCACATAGGTTGTTTCTCTTCATTGAGAAGTAAGTCTTGAGGCTAAGAGTGCTTAGGCCTCAAGCAAATTGGAATAGGGTTGCTAATAAAGGCCCGCTGGGTAGAAGTGAGGGGTTACAGACCGGAGTGTTAGACGAGGTCTACATAGGTTGTAAACTTCATTTCAATTAGTGATTTCGAGTTCCGAGTGTGGCGCACTATACAGCCCGTGGTTTTTCCCAGTGGTTGGGTTTCCACGTATATATCAAGTGTTATTTAAATTCCGCTGAAACAAATAATAGCACGGTGTGTATAAAGCTATCTAGAGGGGGGGTGAATAGATTTTACGCTTTTTACCCAATTTTTCGTGCTAGTCAAAATTACGAAAATGCCCTCAAGATAATATAACCAAGCAATTGTAATATGGTGCGGAAATTAAAACAACACTTGGTTTTTACGTGGAAACCCTCACGGGAAAAACCACGGGCTATGTAAGTAAGCCACACTCGAACCTCGAATCCACTAAATGTGCAAACGATTACAACCTAATCCCGGAAGTAATCACACACCTACCTAATCCCGGTATGAGTGAACCTAGTCCAATTTGCTTGCGTTCTAAGCAACCTAATCCCGGATGCTACACACAAGACTTACTTTCTCTTTGAAGAGAATACAACCCTAAGTGAATATATGTGAATATCCAAAATGCAACATAGAGCAAGGGAAACCCTATATGCTTATCTAAGATGATTAATATGCAATTAAGTATAATCCTAGATATCAAAACTAAATGACATGTCAATTAGTTTAGCTAATCAATATTAAGCACAAAACCTAATATGCAAGCACAATATAAAATCTCAAACATACATCATACTCATCTCAATATTGTATCTAAAGCATACAAAATAACAAACAAGTAATTAATTGAGATTGCTAGATAAGAGAAACACAAAACATGTAAGATATTAGTGAAAAGCTTACCAAGCAAAGTATGATGAAGATTCCATGCTAGATGACATCTAGATGATCTAAGATGATGCTAGATGATGATTGATGATCATGAAAAGTGTTTGAGAATCAAGAATGGAGTTCTTGGAATTTTTTTTCTCTTTGAAAAATATCCTAAGTGTGAATTCTGAATATGAACTCTCTTAATTGACCTAAAGTCAAAGTGGCATATATATAGGGGGCCAAATCAAAGTGTGGTCGTTTAAGTAAGTTTCAAAGAAACGCGCCAATCGGCGGTTTCAATCGGCGGCCAGGCCGCCGTTAATGACCGCCGAATTGAACTCGTGAAGAACAGAGCATAAACGGCGGTTCATTCGGCTGTTTCGTGACCGCCGATTACAACCGCCGAAACAGAACAGAGAGATCAAAATCGACCAGGTATGAACGGCGGTTTCGAACGGCGGTTTCGAACGGCGGTTTCATGCCCGCCGTTTCAACCGCCGAATTAGACCGAGAGATAAATCAATCAGGTCTTGAAACGGCGGTTTCGAACGGCGGTCGTGACCGCCGATATGAACCGCAGAAAAGCTTCAGACCAATCTGGACTGAAACGGCGGTTTAATTCGGCGTCCAGGCCGCCGATCATAACCGCCGATCACCTAGAAAGGTGAAAACCAAGGAGAAGCCAAGGGCATTCTCCATAGGCGGTCCTCGCGCTAAACCAAGCACATTCTCGTGCATGCGCGGACGTTTCCGAAAGTTATCGGGAAACGAATTAACACAACAACAAGACACAATAACACACAACAAAATATAATAAATAAGTGCAAGTGTGAATTGTGACAAATGAAGAGAATGCACACATATGCAATGAATGTTTAGTGTGTGTGTGCTTCTAAATCTCTTCAAAGAAAAGTAAGCACATAGAAATTTACCTTCGGTGCTTATCAACACGAGGTCTTCAAAGGGCATCGAACAATAAGACCGATACTTAGGCTACCCTTACAAAGAACCCCCACATATGTGGTTTGATCACGAAATAAGCCAATTAAAAACAATGGGAATGCTTACAATCTCCCCCTTTGGCTATTTCGTGACAAAACCATCACTCACAATGATTCCTCACAAAAAAATAGAAACTACGGGACTATAATGATATTCTACATTACAAAGAGATAAGCTAATGCAACTTGAAGTCTTCAATCCTCTTGTAGAATAATCAATCCCTGAAAAGAGTTTCTAACATTTCTAATACAAGAAAAGTGTGAGATTAATCATGTGAGAACAATACCAAGCATTTGCATTTTTAGAATTTAGGCACAACATTACCAAATGTATGCAATGTATGATAAATGCAATGCTCCCCCTCAACGGGTTACTCCCCCTCAATGTATGTTCTCCCCAAAGTGTACAATAGCTTCTATATTTTGCACCTCCCCTTACCATATCCTACTCCCCCTTTTTGTCATGATATAGGCAAAGGAGTAGTCCCCAACCGGGTCACTCATAGCAACGAGAGATAGAAGCATGCAAGATATGCATATACAAATAAGTCACTTTATGCACTTCAATTAATTTGAGAGAAACAAGGAGATTTATTTTGAGAAAATGTGTGAATCCAACATGCTTTGCATACAAGACATATAGCATTCAAGTCCAAAATACAATGGTATTTGGCAAAGCAAATGACAAAGGTTTCTAATAAGAATTCAAACCAATTTCACCAATGTCATGGGAAAAGCAAGGATATAGAGATTATTGATTTCAATATAAGAGCAACTATATCCAACTTTATAAGCGAAACATGGCATGAGCGACTTTGCACCCTATTTGATTTTTCCGGATAAATTATCCGTATGATAGTAACCATGTTCAACTAATAAAGAAAGAGAGACATTTGGAATGTAAATTCCTTTGAATGGATACAAGATCCCTTATTCATTTTGAGTCTCATAAGTTTTCACACAAGTTTTGCATTTTTAAGAATATGCAATCATCAATTCATGCTTTCATGTGAGCATGTTTTATGAATTTCATGCTTTTTCATTTATCATTAGCATGTTATTAAAGAATCATCATGTCATGGAGATAATCATAGGTCATTCAAATCATACTTCCAATGTAAATCTCCTAGTCCAAAAATCCATGTTTGAACATAAATATGACATGGATTGTAGACAAGCAAGGTTCACACTTATGGAATTTTAAAACATATATACATATGTACAACCAAGCTTACTCAAGCAATTTAAAAGAAGAGGCATAAGATATTTCAAATTTTTTGCAAGATACAAGAATGCAAAATAGCTCTCTTTGCTTGAGTTCCCCATATGGGGTCAATCATAGAACATCACTCCACAAGACATACCCCAATAGATCTACTAAGAGTTTTTAAATCGAGTAGCATTTAAGGTTTAGTAAATAGGTCCGCAAGTTGATCATTAGTACCTACATGTTCAAGTACTATGCATTTATTTTCAACAAGCTCTCTAATGAAGTGATGGCGGATGTCAATATGCTTAGTTCTAGAATGTTGCACCGGATTCTTGGAAATATTAATGGCACTCATGTTATCACAAAAGAGAGTGAGAGTACCTTGGTTGAATCCGTAATCCACTAGCATTTGCTTCATCCACATAAGTTGAGTGCATCCACTCCCTGCGGCTATGTACTCGGCTTCCGCCGTGGACAAGGAAATCGAGTTTTGCTTCTTGCAAAACCACGACACCAAGTTGTTGCCTAGAAAGAAGCAACCGCCCGATGTGCTCTTCCTATCATCACAATTTCCTGCCCAATCCGCATCACTATATCCTACAGACTAGGATTAGTGTCAAATGAGTACCAAATCCCATAGTTGGAAGTCCCATTTCACAAGCGAATGACTCTCTTAACCGAAGAGAGATGGGACTCCTTGGGATCGGATTGGTACCTAGCACAAACTCCTACACTAAAATATATATCGGGCCTACTTGCGGTCAAATAGAGCAAGCTCCCTATCATGCCACGATATAAGGTTTGGTCCACACTTTTACCGCTAGCATCCTTGCTTAGCTTCAAAGTGGTGCTCATAGGAGTGTCACAATGTTTGGCTTTTTCAAGACCAAACTTCTTCACAAGGTTTTTGGCATATTTGGCTTGGGTTATGAAGATCCCATTATCAAGTTGCCTAATTTGCAAACCTAGGAAGTAATTAAGCTCACCAACAAGACTCATCTCAAATTCATGAGACATAACATCAACAAATTGTTGGACCTTGGTGTTGTTGGTGGAGCCAAACACTATGTCATCAACATATATTGAGCTATGAAAAGCTCATCATTGTCTCTCTTGATGAATAGTGTCTTGTCAACACTACCTCTTGTGTAGTCATTGTCAACAAGAAATTGAGTGAGGCGCTCATACCAAGCCCTCGGTGCTTGTTTCAACCCATATAGTGCCTTCTTGAGGCGATAGACATGGTTGGGGTGGTGTGCATCCCCAAACCCCTTGGGTTGTTCAACAAACACTTCCTCTTGCAAGAAGCCATTGAGGAAGGCACTCTTGACATCCATTTGGTGCAATTTGAACTTGTGCACACAAGAATGGACAAGAGAAGCCTAATAGACTCTAAACGGGCAACGGGAGCAAATGTCTCCTCAAAGTCGATACCCTCAATTTGAGAGTACCCTTGTGCTACAAGTCTAGCCTTGTTCCGCACTATGTTGCCATCCTCATCGGATTTGTTCTAAATATCCATTTAGTGCCTATGACATTAGTGGTCTTAGGCCTAGGAACTAGAGTCCAAACCTCATTCCTTTCGAATTGGTTTAGCTCTTCTTGCATGGCAAGAACCCAAAATTCATCATGTAAGGCTTCTTCAACCTTTTGGGTTCAATTTGAGAGGTGTAGCAAGTATAGCTAATAAGATTAGCAATTGACGTCTAGTCCTAACACCCTCATTAACATCTCCAATAAACATTCTTTGTTATGGAGTTTTCTAACCCATGGAGCGGGTTCATTAGAGTCCAAGTTAGGAACTCTAGTAATGGGTTGTGTGACTTCATTAGATGTCCCAACATTGGGAGTCACCACAACCCTCTCCAAAGGAGTGTCATCCTCTAGAACATCCTCCTCCTCATGGTCATTAGACTTGAGCCTAGTATCATCAATGACCACATTTGATGATTCCATGACGGTTCGAGTCTTCAAGTTGAAAACTCTATAGGCTTTACTATTCAAGGAGTAGCCAATAAAGATACCCTCATCAACTTAGCATCAAACTTGCCAAGTTGATCACGGTCATTAAAATGTAGCATTTGCTTCCAAATGTGTGGAAGTAGCTAACATTTGGCTTCCTACCCTTCATAGCTCATAGGAGGTGTTCTAGAACCGGGCCTTAGAACACACGATTTCCTATATAGCAAGCCGTATTGATGGCTTCGGCCCATAGGTTCCTAGGGACATTGTTGCTAAGCAACATCACTCGGGCCATCTCTTGGAGGACCCTATTTTCTCTCAACAACTCCATTTTGTTGAGGGTCCTAGGAGCCGAAAACTCATGGGAGATGCCTAAGCTATCACAAAAGCTTTCAAAAGAGGCATTCTCAAACTCTCTCCCATGGTCACTTCTAATCCGTTTAATGCTTCTAATGTTAGATTTCATTTCATTTTGTAATTTAGTACAAAGCATTTTAAACTTATCAAAAGTTTCGGATTTTTTCTAAGAAAGTATGTCCATGTAAATCTAGAGAAATCATCAACACATACAAAAATGTATCTCTTTCCACCCAAACTTCGGTTTGCATGGGACCCATGAGGTCCATGTGGAGAAGCTCAAGAGGCTCCTTGGGGTGTGAGTACTTACCCTTTTTGTGCATGCTTTAGTTTGCTTCCTTGTGGCAAGGTCCACAAACACCATTGGCTTTCTTCCCAAGCTTAGGGAGGCCACGCACACACTCGAACTTTCCAAGGGTCCGTAGATCCCTAAAGTTCATGTGGCCAAGTCTTTCATGCCACAACTCAATTTGCTCACCATGGACACATTGTTTGAGACTATTCTAGCTTCAAGACAATAGCAATTGTCGCTAGATCTCATACCTTCAATAAGGTTTGTCCATCGGGCTTTAGGATTGAGCAATCATCTTTACAAAACAAGCGGGAATATCCTTCATCACTTAGATGTGAAATGCTTATTAAATTGGCTTTCAAGCCATCAACAAATAAAGCATCGGATAAGGAGGGTAATCCGGGAACGGAAATGGTTCCTTTCCCTACAATTTCTTTTTGGATCCATCACCAAAAGTGACATATCCACCTTCCTCCATAACAAGAGTCTCGAAGAAACTCTGTTTCCCGTCATGTGCCTAGAGCCACCCCACTATCTAGATACCAAAAATTAGAGAATTTGCCTTCAAGGCTATTTGAGCAACATGGCAAACAATGTCATCTTTCTAATCCACCTAGAAAAACAATCTTAGCTTTCTTAGTGGTTTTTGGTATATGGGCTCTAGATGTCCTAGGATCATGCCATAAAATAGTATTATCATTCCTAGGAACATGCATCATGGCTCTTTTCTTTTTCTTCTCTATCATGCTCTAGTGTTTGCACATTTTATATATCGAAAGCAATGTGGTCTAATATGACCATCAAATCCACAAAAATGACATATAGGAGTGAATAAGGAATCATACCTTGTCCTTGTCTTTGTGGATGAAAGGGTTCAATCCTCTTCGTTGTTGAACCGGTCTTGGTTGCTTCCTAGCTTGAGGTTGCATGATAGGTCTCTTTCCTTTGTGAGCCATTTGAGGAGGAATGTTGGCTGAGAGACCCTAGGGGGTTGAGCTTGAGGTTCCTTGGACCCCATCTTCACTTGGCATTAGAGGCATTGTCCTACTTCTAATTTCTTCTAGGAGCTTGCACAAATGAAGTTTCTTCTTTCTTCAAGCTTTGACAAACACGGTCTTGTTAGAGGTAGAGATCTTCTTGTCATCTTCTACCCAAGACCCTCTTGTCACATGGACTTTCCCAACACCAAGCATATGGTCAAGCTTCTTGGTGCTAGAATCCATCCTAGTCATAGAATTTCTAACTTCTTCAGCTCACTCTTTAGACTTTCTTCATCCTCATAGATAAAGCTAAAGCCTCTCTATAGCTTATCTTCTATCTTCTTGAATTTTCAACTTGTTCACTAAGAGGTCATTATGAGATGCAAGACTCAAGATTTTCTTCTCTACACATCGTGATCTTTATTGTGCTCTTGATGCTAAATCATTAAACTCGGCATGGCATTTGGCAAGCACCTTTTTCTCCACCAAACTACTATGGAGAGTAGACGAGGAATCACTTTCTTCTTCACTGAGTCATTTTCTCTGACTCATTCCTCTTTCTCACTACCACTTTTGCTCTTATGTGAGGAGGCAAAAGCTAGGAGGTTAGCCATGAGCTCTTCTTCACTTGAAGACTCATCTTCTCATGGGAGTCATCACTACTCCCAC